>JASTWR010000824.1:0-76382 GCA_030770355.1 Harpagoxenus sublaevis
AAAATACAAATATCACAGATCGCATTTTTTCTTGTAGTGATAATACAAATTCACGACGAAACAGAAAGATTTTCAAGCAATAAATAGCTTTGGCCATCCACCTCGCATGATGGATGGCCCCCGGAACACGGAAAGATATTCCACGAGGTGGTGCTTCGCCAAGGAAAATTGCTGTTAATTCTAAAAATTCCCTATAATCCTCTCTAGGCTGCTGTTCCCCCAAAGTATTTCTAACAAAATCAAGAATTCGAGTTACATCACCCTGATTCAAGTGTCCCTTGACTTTTTCGTTTTCAATCCCGGATCGGAAATTATGAACATTGATTCCAGACCAAGCGTTTTGAAATTTTTTAAAGATTAATACATTCGGACCTGTAATTTTACCCATTTTTTCCTCGAAAACGCTTCTAAGAATGATTTCATATATATGATGTCTACAAGGTAATACAAAAGATCTTTTTCTAAAAAATTTTCTATCAAAACGCACGCACCGCTAAATCTTCCAGTATTCGTTGCTGTCGTATCAAAAGCTAATGCTTTAACATAATTCTGAAGACCCCATTCAGCAAGAGTTTCACAAACAGCAGATGCCTGCTGTTTTCCAGTTCCAGATTGCAATCCAGGCACTCCAAGAGTTGCTCAGTATCGCCATTAGAAAGAATCACAGGAAGTCTGTCCACGGTTTCTTTACCTGTTAACGCTGGAAGTAATTTACCATTCCAATGCACGACAGCAGCTTGCAATTTGGCGTCCTTGAAGTGCTTTTTAATTTCAGCTGCCCTTTCTTCGCGTATTTTTTCTCTAGAAATGTGAATGGATGACCTGTTGATGACAAAATCCTGGACATCATGACTCAATGCCTCGGTAGTAGCAATCAGAATATGAACTGCATCTCTGTCACTAATTCTACATTTATCTAAGGCCGCAGCAAGCTTAGTAGTCATTATTTTACGGCGTCCTCTCTTCCTTTTTGCTTTTGGTGATATAACTTCCATATCTTCTGGGAGAGGATGTTCTACCACAATATTATCAGTGGATTTACCAGCAACTGGTACTACCTAATTCTAAACTGCTGCTTGAAGTTGACGACATCAATTGGGCAGTTTGCTCTTAAAAAAAAAGAAGAGATTGAATGATACGAAATCAAATAAAACAACAGAAATGTGCAAAAAATTATCAGTATTGAATAATTGACAGTTTTTAAATACATTACTCACTTAGTTGTTCAGTTTCACGATCGCTTCGCTTTTTTCTCGCCAAGGCTGTCTCTTCTTGTTCCGCAGCTCTTCTTTCTCTTTCAAGTTCCTCGTAATCGATTCCGTACATGAATCCTGGCCGTCCTTTTAACCTTTGATTAATCAAAAACTGCTTGTCTTCTTCGATAGTAATCAAGTCCAAAGCGTTAGCATGTGCAATATCAAAGAGATCCTCGAGTTTCAATTTAAAATCTGCTTCTTTTTTCTTATCAGCCTCCCGTGATCTCCTAGCGTTTTTTTTGTAGTTGTCTCCATTCTTGGTACAAAGCTTCTAATTTTGGGATGCAGTTTCTTATTTCCTGAGTTGGAATTCGTGCTTTTTCCCAAAAAAACCATCACTTCCTGCAAAGCTAGTCTGGCACTTTCACGTAAAGTTATCTTCACCACACGAATATTGAAAAATAATACACTTAACGGTTGCTTATTTGATGGCAATTTACTTCCAGTTTATATCATGCGAGTAATATCCGAGTAAAAAAATTTTCTCACGTAAACGAACAGAAGACATTGCGACATGAAAATTTGTTTTCACTGGTCCGAATTCTGAGAGAGAACTGTTGTCCTTGTTGACGAACATCTGCTCACGTGCAAACATTAGTACTTAAACGAAAACGTACCTATAATACGTAAACAGAATTTACTAACAGACTAACTATACTGTAATTACTGTACTGGAGTAGCTCGATTCGTAGTCGTACGAAAAAAAGTGATAGAAAATAATATGCGCATTTTTAATAAATCTACAACTTTTGTATAATACTTTTTTGCATATAATTAATATTTCGAAAGATAAACAAATAAAATTGATTTTTTCTGCAATTTTATGATTTTTTTTATTTTTAAGGTCCTGGAGGCACCCTTTCCCTTCATCCGATTGAACTGAAATTTTACACAGATTATTTCTTCATAAAATGGAACCAAACTGGGGGGTAGCGCGAAAAAAATTCAAACTTTGAAAAATAAGAGCCACCCTAATGGATACGCATTATCCCCGATTAAATGATTTCTTCGTGGAATTAAATTGTAATACATAATATTTTGAAAGGGAGGGCTATTTCTAAAAACGCGTGCGTCCTGAACCCTTCCTGGCACACCTATATGAATGTGCACATCTATAAATATAGTCTTTTATTATCACATACGCATTGTAGAATGACGCTATTAAAACCTTTTCGATTATAATAATCTACTGGTTGTTATGTGGCTGCATTATTTGGGAGGAATAGAGGAGAAGGAGGTGGAAGAAAAATAAATTTAACAAATTTCTTTACATACACATACTTTACATTTATTTATCAACTGCATAGAGTAATAGATTTCTCTTTCAAGGCTTCACGCATAATTTCATCGATAGCATACACAATTAGTTCGCAATCTGCAATTGACTTTTGATCATAAAAGCCGCGCAAGAAACTAACGGCATCACATTTTTTGGTAATACAATTTCTTCGTAAAATACGTCCAAAATCCATAATGTCACATTTACCTCAAGCTTCCGCTCACATAGCTTGGAATACACATGCTCGACACAGTGTTCGATTTCGAATAAAAACAGTATGGTTGACGGCTTCATATACAAACAAGTATCATTTAACGTAAGTTTCACAATATTTTCACCGCGCATTTTAACGAGTTCCATTACTAGATCTCGTATAGGCAGCGATAAACCGGCAGTTGACAGCATGAGTTGTTCTATATCCGTGCGTCTTCTGATGATCGTTGACCACGTTTCATAAGGCAGCGCGATCTGGTTTCCTTTGTTGTCTCCAAGAATCAATTCCACAAAGGAATTGCATGTAGGTTTCACGTTGATCCCAATGTCCAAATACTTGTAAGCTGTAGGTGTCAACGCGTATCGTCTGCTGAGTACGCGAACCGCACGACGCTCCGACGAAGTGCTGTAGAAAAAAATAACGCGATTAGTTTTGAAATAAAACAATTCGCAAAAGATATAAAAATAGGAGGCTCTATAAATTAAAAACGAAACTTACTTGTTCTCACTCGATGGAGTTTCAGCATTGCGAATCGGCACGTAATAGTTCATTCGTATGCCGCCGCTGTTGCTGCTGCTTCCTTCAGCGGAATACATTTTCTCTCTCGGTTATGACAAGTGAACCGTTCCTACAAGTGACCGATACGAGACTGATCATATAAAATTAACAGAGTATCTATACGCGGCAACACCCGCCCTTCTGCAAAACTACAATGTAATGGTGGTGGGGGATTAATGCTTCGCACAGTCCGCGCTCTGGAATTTAGGAGAGGGGAGAAGAAGGCACTTGACACTTAAAAAAAAACACAAAGAACGCTAACATCTATCAACCACTAACAACTAATGGGAAAGGAAAAAAGGAAAATAAAACATTGTAAAATTTATATAATTTATTTTTAAAAAGATCACAATTCTCTCTGGCGTTTCAACCACAAGTTAAATATTCTTTAAATACATTTTGTAATGCGCAATTCTTAACATGTTTTCCACATTGCATAGTATTGACAACATCTAGATTATTTAAAGATTCAATATCTTCGTAATCCGCATCCAGAGTCTCGACGACTAGGTTTTCTCTCGGATAATTCTCAAGCAGATTTACCAGCCATTCTCGTTTTTGACATCCCTTGACGTACACAAGAGTTGACATCTCGTCATCCTCTTCTGTACCAAGCACGACCGATATAATTAGGCGTTTAGCCATGCTGTACGGCACGTTTCCATCTTGCCATCGTAATCCATGGTCAATGGCACGATACCCTTATCTAGGACAATGTCGCGATGGTTTCATCAAAACAGGTGCAAAATTGTAAATTTTACATTTTTTCGTATAGCGCCAATGCACGGCTGCTGCGGCGCTATACAGAGTAAATCCGCATCTTACCTATGTCTCCTGTTCGCATCTTCTCCCTCACTCGCCTATCTCTCAGGTGTTCTCTTCGCATTCCCCTTCGCATTCGCACATCTCTTCGTGTTCTCTCCCTCGGTATTTTTCAAATATTTTAATAATTTAATTTAATAATTATTGACTTCAATTCTTTTAAATGTATATATCTTACTTATTACAATTATCTATACCTTACTAATTATTATCATTAAAAAAATATAATATACAAATGGTAATAATGTTATTAAAATATTTCAATATAATTTTAATTTAATAATTATTTACATTTTTTGATGCATATTATACTTATTACACTTAATCTACATCCTACCAATTATCATTTTTAATAATTGTATTAAATTATTTTGCTAATAATAATAAATCTTACTACTAGGGAAGAAAAGCAGGAAAACAAATACATTAATAGAGTTAAGTACATTTTTTAAAAAATTTGTTCTCATATATTTTACATATAAGAAACAAATTTGAAATAAAAACAATTTTTAAATTGTATTTTTTATTAATTTTTACTACACTTTGGGTTCACAAACATGCATTCCAAATAATATTTGTAAATTGAAGATATCGTCCTCACCGCTCTGCTCCCATATTAGCTCGTTAGCCTCGCGATTAATTAATCTGAAGTAGCGAGTCCATCTTCGTTCTTCATATTTCATACATCCGCGGATTCTTACGCATCTGACGTCCTCTCTCGCTCTCATTGCGGTATGTCTCCTATTTGTGTTCTTTCTCTCGCTCGCGTACTCTCTCCCGTGTTCTCTCTCGCTCTCGCTCGCGTATTCCTCCTCACTCGCCTATCTCTCGGGTGTTGTCTTCACATTCGCCTTCTCCATCATTCGCCTATCTATTTGTGTTCTCTCACTCTCATGGCGGTATTTAATTTTATTAATATTGTAGTAATTTTAATTTATAATAAATAATTCATTACTAAGGAAGGAAGCGGAAAAAAAAATAAATACATTTTAAAAAGTAAAGGACATTTTTAAATAAATTTATTTTTTATATTTTTTACAAGAGAACTCTCTCGGAAGCAAACAAATTACTTCCCAGTAAAAGATATTATTTCTAATATTATTAATAAATTTCCAAGAAAAAATGAAATAACAAAACTTAAGAAACAATTTAAAAATAACTTAATTATTTTATTCTTAACTAATTAACTAATTTCTAATTTCTTCTGTTTTCTACATTTATATTAAATATAATTCTTCCTTTCACAATTTTCTAACAATCTTTCGAATCTTTCGAACAATTCCCCATAATCTAAATATCGTTCTACACATTCTCGACACTTATGTGCAGGCCTTACACGCATTAGCACCTTCTCACAGTTATTGCACCGTCTTCGCGCAAATTCAATGGGCCGCCCTCGAAGCGCGTAGCACTCCTCACATAGTCGTACGCGCGGGGATAGCCATCTCACATGGCTGGACTCGAGTCCGATAATGCATATTATAACAAATAAATATTTTAACAAATTGTAATATCGGTTGGGGTAGTCCTCGAGGCCGGACCCCGTCCAACAACGTAATCTGCACATCTGCTATTGGTGGCCTCATTTCTATATATTTAAATTTAAAAAACGTTTTTTAAACCTACCGTACTGCCCGATGCACGATAACCTGGTAAGCGGCAAAACAAACTCCTTGCAACATTATACGATACGAAGGCGTATGATGTACGTACGATGTACGGTCGATAATACATATGGTATCCCGCTCGCCAATAAAAAATTATCAGGCTTGAAGGACAAAAAACAAAAATCGTGCAATAATGACAGAATTTATAGGGTTTAGAGCAAAGATGTGCAGCCTGCGAGTCGACGGTAAGAAAGACACGAAGAAGGTCAAAGGCGTCAAGAGTAATGTTGTGGCCAGGTCGATAACGTTCGATGTTTACACGCGGTGTCTGCACAATAAAATTGAAATTGCGCGACAGCAGTCTCTTATAAAATCAAAGCTGCACAAGGTATACACCATGACCGAAACGAAGACAATCACTCTAAATCCGTACGACGATAAGCGTGACATTATATTTGATTCTACGAGACACTGCCATGGGGAACATTACAAAATACCTTTATAGATACTTTAAAATGTACATATTTCGTAATTAAACAAACTTGTTTATATATATATATATTTATTATGCATTTAAAAAATATTTCTAGTGATCGCAACGCCAGAAAAAATTGCGATTTAAAAAAAATTATGTAAATGTTACAGTTTTATTTCTTTTTCTCCTTTTCCCCGCATCGTTAATAATGGTTGATAGATGTTCGATAGTGGTTTGATAGTGGTTTGAAAGAGGTTGATAGTGACTTGATAGATGTTTGTTATATGTCCGATAGTACATGTTATATGTCCGACGTACATATGTACATCATACGTACATACGTACGTGTACGTATGATGTAAAGAGGTTGATAATGACTTGATAGTGACTTGATAAATGTTTAATAGATGCTTAATAGATGTTTAATAGATGTTTGATAGTGGTTCGATAGTCGCTCGACAGCCGTTCGATAGCCGTTTATTTCTTATTACTGTCGTTCAATAGCCGTTTGATAGCGGTTCGATAGCTGTTCGATAGTCGCTCGACAGCCGTCCGATAGCCGTTCATTTCTTATTATTGTCGTTGAATAATCGTTTTTCGTCGTCCGCTGACCGTTTATAGCTGTTCGTTAGTCGTTCGTAGCCGTTCCCGAGACGTTTGTTAGCCGTTAGATAACGGTTCGACAGTGGTTTGAAAGAGGTTGATAGTGACTTGATAGATGTTTGTTATATGTCCGATGGTAAATGTTATATGTCCGATGTACATACATACATCATACGTACGTACATACGTACGTGCACGTGTACGTATGATGTAAACAGGTTGATAGTGCCTTGTTATATGTCCGATAGTGGTTCGATAGTGGTTTGATAGTAGTTCGATAGTGGTTCGTTAGTGGTTCGATAGTGGTTCGTTAGTGGTTCGATAGTGGTTTGATAGTGGTTCGTTAGTGGTTCGATGGTGGCTTGATAGTGGTTGATAGTGGTCAGACAGTTTGTCAGACAAACGACTATCAACTACTATCAAACCACCATCGAACCACTATCGAACCACCATCGAACCACCATCGAACCACTATCAAGCCACCATCGAGCCACCATCTAACCACCATCGAACCACCATCGAACCACTATCAAGCCACCATCAAACCACTAACGAACCACTATCAAACCACTATCGAACCACTAACGAACCACTATCGAACCACTAACGAACCACTATCGAACTACTATCGAACCACTATCGAACCACTATCGGACATATAACAAGGCACTATCAACCTGTTTACATCATACGTACACGTGCACGTACGTATGTACGTACGTATGATGTATGTATGTACATCGGACATATAACAAACATCTATCAAGTCACTATCAACCTCTTTCAAACCACTGTCGAACCATTATCAAACGGCTAACAAACGTCTCGGGAACGGCTACGAACGACTAACGAACAGCTATAAACGGTCAGCGGACGACGAAAAACGACTATTCAACGACGATAATAAGAAATAAACGGCTATCGGACGGCTGTCGAGCGACTATCGAACAGCTATCGAACCGCTACCAACGGCTATTGAACGGCTGTCGAGCGACTATCCAACAGCTATCGAACCGCTATCAAACGGCTATTGGACGGCTGTCGAGCGACTATCGAACAGCTATCGAACCGCTATCAAACGGCTATTGAACGACAGTAATAAGAAATAAACGGCTATCGGACGGCTGTCGAGCGACTATCGAACCACTATCAAACATCTATTAAACATCTATTAAGCATCTATTAAACATCTATCAAGTCACTATCAAGTCACTATCAACCTCTTTACATCATACGTACACGTACGTATGTAGGGTAAAGTTGCCTATATTGTACCGGCTCCTAAATTGTACCATCTCTATATTTCATATATCCGAAGGCGCTTCAAACCACTATCAAACCACTATCGAACATCTATCAACCATTATTAACTATGCGGGGAAAAGGAGAAAAAGAAATAAAACTGTAACATTTATATAATTTTTTTTAAATCGCAATTTTTTCTGGCGTTGCGATCACTAGAAATATTTTTTAAATGCATAATAAATATATATATAAACGAGTTTGTTTAATTACGAAATATGTACATTTTAAAGTATCTATAAAGGTATTTTGTAATATTCCCCATGGCAGTGTCTCGTTAGAATCAAATATAATGTCACGCTTATCGTCGTACGGATTTAGAGTGATTGTCTTCGTTTCGGTCATGGTGTATACCTTGTGCAGCTTTGATCTTATAAGAGACTGCTGTCGCGCAATTTCAATTTTATCGTGCAGACACCGCGTGTAAACATCGAACGTTATCGACCTGGCCACAACATTACTCTTGACGCCTTTGACCTTCTTCGTGTCTTTCTTACCGTCGACTCGCAGGCTGCACATCTTTGCTCTAAACCCTATAAATTCTGTCATTATTGCACGATTTTTGTTTTTTGTCCTTCAAGCCTGATAATTTTTTATTGGCGAGCGGGATACCATATGTATTATCGACCGTACATCGTACGTACATCATACGCCTTCGTATCGTATAATGTTGCAAGGAGTTTGTTTTGCCGCTTACCAGGTTATCGTGCATCGGGCAGTACGGTAGGTTTAAAAAACGTTTTTTAAATTTAAATATATAGAAATGAGGCCACCAATAGCAGATGTGCAGATTACGTTGTTGGACGGGGTCCGGCCTCGAGGACTACCCCAACCGATATTACAATTTGTTAAAATATTTATTTGTTATAATATGCATTATCGGACTCGAGTCCAGCCATGTGAGATGGCTATCCCCGCGCGTACGACTATGTGAGGAGTGCTACGCGCTTCGAGGGCGGCCCATTGAATTTGCGCGAAGACGGTGCAATAACTGTGAGAAGGTGCTAATGCGTGTAAGGCCTGCACATAAGTGTCGAGAATGTGTAGAACGATATTTAGATTATGGGGAATTGTTCGAAAGATTCGAAAGATTGTTAGAAAATTGTGAAAGGAAGAATTATATTTAATATAAATGTAGAAAACAGAAGAAATTAGAAATTAGTTAATTAGTTAAGAATAAAATAATTAAGTTATTTTTAAATTGTTTCTTAAGTTTTGTTATTTCATTTTTTCTTGGAAATTTATTAATAATATTAGAAATAATATCTTTTACTGGGAAGTAATTTGTTTGCTTCCGAGAGAGTTCTCTTGTAAAAAATATAAAAAATAAATTTATTTAAAAATGTCCTTTACTTTTTAAAATGTATTTATTTTTTTTTCCGCTTCCTTCCTTAGTAATGAATTATTTATTATAAATTAAAATTACTACAATATTAATAAAATTAAATACCGCCATGAGAGTGAGAGAACACAAATAGATAGGCGAATGATGGAGAAGGCGAATGTGAAGACAACACCCGAGAGATAGGCGAGTGAGGAGGAATACGCGAGCGAGAGCGAGAGAGAACACGGGAGAGAGTACGCGAGCGAGAGAAAGAACACAAATAGGAGACATACCGCAATGAGAGCGAGAGAGGACGTCAGATGCGTAAGAATCCGCGGATGTATGAAATATGAAGAACGAAGATGGACTCGCTACTTCAGATTAATTAATCGCGAGGCTAACGAGCTAATATGGGAGCAGAGCGGTGAGGACGATATCTTCAATTTACAAATATTATTTGGAATGCATGTTTGTGAACCCAAAGTGTAGTAAAAATTAATAAAAAATACAATTTAAAAATTGTTTTTATTTCAAATTTGTTTCTTATATGTAAAATATATGAGAACAAATTTTTTAAAAAATGTACTTAACTCTATTAATGTATTTGTTTTCCTGCTTTTCTTCCCTAGTAGTAAGATTTATTATTATTAGCAAAATAATTTAATACAATTATTAAAAATGATAATTGGTAGGATGTAGATTAAGTGTAATAAGTATAATATGCATCAAAAAATGTAAATAATTATTAAATTAAAATTATATTGAAATATTTTAATAACATTATTACCATTTGTATATTATATTTTTTTAATGATAATAATTAGTAAGGTATAGATAATTGTAATAAGTAAGATATATACATTTAAAAGAATTGAAGTCAATAATTATTAAATTAAATTATTAAAATATTTGAAAAATACCGAGGGAGAGAACACGAAGAGATGTGCGAATGCGAAGGGGAATGCGAAGAGAACACCTGAGAGATAGGCGAGTAAGGGAGAAGATGCGAACAGGAGACATAGGTAAGATGCGGATTTACTCTGTATAGCGCCGCAGCAGCCGTGCATTGGCGCTATACGAAAAAATGTAAAATTTACAATTTTGCACCTGTTTTGATGAAACCATCGCGACATTGTCCTAGATAAGGGTATCGTGCCATTGACCATGGATTACGATGGCAAGATGGAAACGTGCCGTACAGCATGGCTAAACGCCTAATTATATCGGTCGTGCTTGGTACAGAAGAGGATGACGAGATGTCAACTCTCGTGTACGTCAAGGGATGTCAAAAACGAGAATGGCTGGTAAATCTGCTTGAGAATTATCCGAGAGAAAACCTAGTCGTCGAGACTCTGGATGCGGATTACGAAGATATTGAACCTTTAAATAATCTAGATGTTGTCAATACTATGCAATGTGGAAAACATGTTAAGAATTGCGCATTACAAAATGTATTTAAAGAATATTTAACTTGTGGTTGAAACGCCAGAGAGAATTGTGATCTTTTTAAAAATAAATTATATAAATTTTACAATGTTTTATTTTCCTTTTTTCCTTTCCCATTAGTTGTTAGTGGTTGATAGATGTTAGCGTTCTTTGTGTTTTTTTTTAAGTGTCAAGTGCCTTCTTCTCCCCTCTCCTAAATTCCAGAGCGCGGACTGTGCGAAGCATTAATCCCCCACCACCATTACATTGTAGTTTTGCAGAAGGGCGGGTGTTGCCGCGTATAGATACTCTGTTAATTTTATATGATCAGTTTCGTATCGGTCACTTGTAGGAACGGTTCACTTCTCATAACCGAGAGAGAAAATGTATTCCGCTGAAGGAAGCAGCAGCAACAGCGGCGGCATACAAATGAACTATTACGTGCCGATTCGCAATGCTGAAACTCCATCGAGTGAGAACAAGTAAGTTTCGTTTTTAATTTATAGAGCCTCCTATTTTTATATCTTTTGCGAATTGTATTATTTCAAAACTAATCGCGTTATTTTTTTCTACAGCACTTCGTCGGAGCGTCGTGCGGTTCGCGTACTCAGCAGACGATACGCGTTGACACCTACAGCTTACAAGTATTTGGACATTGGGATCAACGTGAAACCTACATGCAATTCCTTTGTGGAATTGATTCTTGGAGACAACAGAGGAAACCAGATCGCGCTGCCTTATGAAACGTGGTCAACGATCATCAGAAGACGCACGGATATAGAACAACTCATGCTGTCAACTGCCGGTTTATCGCTGCCTATACGAGATCTAGTAATGGAACTCGTTAAAATGCGCGGTGAAAATATTGTGAAACTTACGTTAAATGATACTTGTTTGTATATGAAGCCGTCAACCATACTGTTTTTATTCGAAATCGAACACTGTGTCGAGCATGTGTATTCCAAGCTATGTGAGCGGAAGCTTGAGGTAAATGTGACATTTATGGATTTTGGACGTATTTTACGAAGAAATTGTATTACCAAAAAATGTGATGCCGTTAGTTTCTTGAGCGGCTTTTATGATCAGAAGTCAATTGCAGATTGCGAACTAATTGTGTATGCTATCGATGAAATTATGCGTGAAGCCTTGAAAGAGAAATCTATTACTCTATGCAGTTGATAAATAAATGTAAAGTATGTGTATGTAAAGAAATTTGTTAAATTTATTTTTCTTCCACCTCCTTCTCCTCTATTCCTCCCAAATAATGCAGCCACATAACAACCCAGTAGATTATTATAATCGAAAAGGTTTTAATAGCGTCATTCTACAATGCGTATGTGATAATAAAAGACTATATTTATAGATGTGCACATTCATATAGGTGTGCCAGGAAGGGTTCAGGACGCACGCGTTTTTAGAAATAGCCCTCCCTTTCAAAATATTATGTATTACAATTTAATTCCACGAAGAAATCATTTATTCGGGGATAATGCGTATCCATTAAGTAAATTTTTAATGGTACCATACAAAGATAATGGTCACTTAACATATGAACAAATACGATATAATCAAAGACTAAGTTCTATTCATACATAATTAATATACAAATATACATATATACATTTATTTTACTTACCATTATTATTCTTTGTGGCAGATTGAGGCTGAAACTTCAATTGAGAGGTATTATTACGGAAATATTGCGATGCAAAATCATTATCTGTAACAAGAAATACTTTACATTTTTAGACAAAAATAAAATTGTATACCATCAATTTTTGCGTAAAAATTTAATGACATTAGTTCACTGAAATACTACACTTTTTTTATTAACTTATTATTTTGTAATCTCCTATATACCTCGGAGGTTTTCGTGATATTATATATTACACCCTCAATTATATACTGCTCTTCTATAAAATCCATTTGTCTATGTTGCTCTCTGTTAACGATCATATAAATTTGTAATGTAATTTGAATATATAATACTTCAAAATGTTTTAGAATTGAAAGTCAACCTAAACCTAAACAATACTTTTTTATAAGTAACTCCCAATCCTAAAATATTAGATTAAAAATTTATTTAAAAAAGGAATTAATATGTTTATTTATTATAATATTTTACTTATCTATAGATGTCATTAATATTATACTTCTTACTTACTTATCACTTATTCTAGAGATGTGCCGTAAGCGTAAGGTGAGCGACATAAAATTACGCTCATACAAATAATGACCGCTCACTGTAAGTAGGTTAGGATGGCTTAAGGGAGCTTCAAAACCCATGAGTTGAAGAGGAAAAGGGCACTCAAAAAAAATTTCCACCGTACAGACTGCACGTGCAGACCGCACGTGCACTCTTGAAAGAAATAATTTATAGTCTATGATAATAGTCTATGATAAACATCTCTTCCTGGAAAAGTGAAGAAGATATTGGCGGCACGATAATTGACCATAAATTAATCAACGCTCGCCTATGCAGGGCAAGACGCTGTGTTTATAAACATATCCCGACGAGCGCGCGCCTAAGTCTCGATACTCCCTCCCCTCCCCCTTCCGCCCCAGACCCTCGCTGTAGGCCGCCACCCTCCCCTTACCCCACGGACCCCCCGCGCCTTAAATGCACGCTCCCCCTCCCTTGCCCCGCGGACCCCGCGCCGGCCGAGCATGGAGTACCCCGCGCCGCCGAAACCCCTCGCCCCTCTCCCCCCTCGCCACGACTTCATTTAGAACCCGCCTAGTATACCTACTATCTAACAACTAATGGGAGAGGGGAAAAGAAAATAAAACATTGTAAAATTTATATAATTTTTTTTTACAATAATTTAAATTTTTTCTGGCGTGACCACCAGTTAAATATTTTTAATACATTTTGTAATGCGCAATTCTTAACATGTTTTCCACGCATAGTATTGGTATTATCTAGATTATTTAAAGATTTGATGTCTTCGTAATCCGCATTCAGAGTCTCGACGACTAGGTTTTTTCTTGCATAATTCTCAAGCAGATCCACCAGCCATTCTAGTTTCTGACATCCCTTGACGTACACCACAGTCGGCATCTCGCCATCCTCTTCTGTACCAAGCACGGCCGACGGAATTAGGCGTTTAGCCATGCTGTACGGTACGTTTCCATCTTCCCATCGTAATCCATGGTGATTTGCAATCAACCAGGAAGCACACGACTTGGCGAATTTTGTGAGGATACTCTACGGCATGGGGTATTAAAAAATGTAATGCGCCAGAACTGTCCCGTTTCTCAACACCGCCACCTCCTTCACTACAAATTTCATCCCGACGGTGAATCCTTGCAGATCGACAAACGTTGACACGATCATGACGCAACGAAAAAGCGATCTGTACAATACCTTATCGCGATGCATTAGTCTCTCTTATTTCGGAATATTTGCCGACAGTGCAATTTACCTGATCTTACGCACTACGTTCGACAACGGGCTGTATTCGATTACGCGATCATGCAAGATGAGGCAATAGGCGGTAGTATTCGCGGGTACATTCTCTTTGCAGTCAAATTCTATTCGCACATCCACGGTGGCGCTCTTGACGGACTCGTTCTGTCGCAAGCAATCAATGACCACAAAAGGTCCTTGCGTCAGGAATGTGGCCACGGTGAGCAATATTTTGTAGCAGTCAAATCCGTAATAAGCTTTACGGAAACGTGCATACATATCAAACAGGATGGCATATCGGTTCTTGTCAATGTCTAAATTCATGTCGTCGTACGGATAAAATTCAGAGTTTAGATAAAGCTTAACATTGGTCAAGTTACAGTGGTCGAATCGACTAGCATCTCGAGACATAACATTCTATCTTTTCTAGCTGAGTCGCAGCCTTGACAGCCCACGAATGCTTGGTCGTGTTCTGCAGCAGAGGATACTCGTACAGATCCCATGAACGAAAACTCATACTCAGATATCGCCCATTTCCCAAGGCGCGCAGCATCGACAGCTTGTTGACCTCGTTTAACGTAACGTGAGGGACTCGCCACTGTACTTTAAACAATTCGATTTCAGGCTCCGTTGTCGGATTCCCCACAGTGCAATTATTGTCGCTACGCGCTCGTATCAAAATCAATTCGTGACGAGCGTTAACATCCACGCGTTTGTAATCCTCGCAAAAGCAACATCTTGAGCGGTACGCAAAAGTTGAAATATCCTGCCAATATGGCCGATAAAACATTCCATCCTGCATTCCGCATGATCGAAGCACTGTCGTACGTTAGCGGTACATAGTTCTTGATAGTACTGGTTATTCCAACGTTTCTGCTGCGATCAATCTCCATGCCGTTGAGTTCATATCGAATTTCATCAAACATAAACACCACGCAATTATTTACAAGCGTTGCCTGCAAGTCGTCGACGTTCCTTTTCTTTATTCTCAATATTCCTTCAACGTAGAGAAAACTTTCGCACGGCAACGTATACAGATCCTGCTGTTGTATGGGTATTCATATCTCGTTGCTATGCTCAAACGTTGTGTTGGCGTACGGGTTGTACGTGTGAATCTCGATCTTGACGATGCAATCGTCAAAGACCGGCTCGCCTTCAATGTTCAAGATATTAGCCATTTCGCACCGCGAATCCCACTGATTGTAAAAATTCAACGTTCGATGCTTTCAGCTTTTTCTTCGTGTTTTTAGCGCAACCTGGCGACGATAATGATGGCGATGATCGAATGATATCGTTGGTCATTACCGCAGTGTCGATAGTTTTATTTTTCGCATGCTCTGAGTCGTTCAACACGAGCATCTCATACGTCGCGCAACTCACGCGCATTATCGCTGCCGCCGTCGTACGTGCAATCTGGTGATCTCTTCTCCTCGAAAATCGAGCAATCGTTCGTCTTGATCCACGACGCGTATTATTAGATCCGTAATGCTCCGCGCGATGATTGGCAAGTAAATGATCTGCGTCGGCGTTTCTTAAATCTTATATCCTTGCGGCACGCTCGGAAAAATATCATGTATCGTATGAACGCGTTTACCGTTGCTGTACGCGCCCGCGGTCACGTTACACTCTATGCGGATTATGTTTATGTTGATAATATTAATCGGTAGATCCGATTGGTGCCATTTTCCCGGCTGCAATATACGCTTCGACGAGAATCCCAGCAGCGATCCAATGTTGTTGGGTTTGCTAAAGTTTACTCTGAAAGCGCAATTGATCTCGCTTTTCATCGTGTTGTGATTAGCACGGAGCACTATCGTGTATTTTACAGCCTCGTCCTCGCTCTCGTCGTCGTTCGCGCGAACGGTCTCCTCTCGCGCGATATCCGCGACCGATGTAGAATCATCGCAATCGATGGAACGAGCTACGCGTCGCGGGCGTTTCCGTAAAATTGCACGTTTCAAAAACTCATGTAAGGCTCGTATCTCATACGATCCCTCGGGAATCGTAATTTCCGTGTCATCTCCGTCAAAATAGAATTTATTTTTCGAGAAATTCACGTTCGGTGTCGTGTGATAAATCTCAAAAACTATTAGACCGAGCTCGTAGTCACCATCTCTCAAATCTATTAAAGGAAAGTAGTGCACCGCGAGGATGCTGCTCTTCCCGGTCAGCGTGAACGTCATAGACATGTCGGGAAAACCGTTTAACGAACACTGAGTCTCCACGGGCACCGTCAGGCTTTAAATTTACGCAGATTGTCGTCGATCGTCTGAAGAAACAGCAGACACAATTTTCCGCAGATGCTCTGATCGTAAGTTTGAACGGGTGTGCGATTGTACTCTATCTTCGTCACACTGTGCCCGAAATATCGCATTAATTCGTTCGGCGGGCGAAGATTACCGAAACTGTCGAAATACATCACGCAGTTTCCCCTCTTTGCGTACGCCACCCAATGTGTACCAGGACCCGCTGCATTGTCCAAATTTACAATACTGCTCTCGTTTCAACGTATGTCACCGATCGGTAACGAGTCACGCATGAAAACACCTCTAAAATATGGAACGCGCATACGCTTTGCCAGTTGTTGCAGTTGTAAGTTAGTAGTTACACCCTTTGGGATTTTTAGCGTCTCGACGTTCTTTTTTCTTCTTCTTCGATGTTATTCCCCGCCCGCGTTTGTACGGAGCGAGATGAAGTCCGCGACCTTCCATGGCGCGATTGTGACGTTGCATTTCTTCTAGCTGATGCCACGCATCTTTGTTATCGTTCACGGCTTCCGCAACTCTCGCCGTCCCGCCTGCCAGAGAACCGAAAACTCCCAGCAACGGTAGGATCGGCAGGATACCGCCTCGTTTCGCTGCTGCAAGTATCCGTTTTTTCGATGCTCTCTTCTTCTTCTTTACAGTTTTCAAACCTATTCCTAACTTTTGCTTGATGTGGCGGTTTACGCCACCAAAAGAGCGCGTTCGCGCACCTAGTTGTGCAACGCACCAACTTACCGACGCGACGGTATATATAAGTTCGCAGCGACGCCGCTACGCGCCGCATTAAGAGAGCGGCTAACTTGTGTTTCAATTTCAACCAAGCATAATATATAAGGACGCTCAGCGGGAGCCCAAAACCAGTTCCTCGGCGCGAGTCGCCGATATCAGACCACAGTACTCTTCGCGCAAAGAAGAGTTAGTAACCCCGCGGCGTTAACCGCCACGACTCCTCGGCGTTAATCGCCACGACTCCTCGGCGTAAATCACCTCGACTCCTCGGCGTTAATCGCCTTGACTCCTCGGCGTCAATCGCCCCGACTTTTTGGCGTTAATCGCCGGCGCCAGTTCGCCGATCGATTCTTAGCGTTAATCGCCGGCGCCTCGTCGCTCACCATCGGACGCCGACGCTCATCACCGCCAGACGGCGCTCCAGTCGCCCACCAACATATAAGGAGGAAACTCGGCGAGCAGCAACTCAGATCTTCGAGGGACTTCCTACCGTACAGGAGTACCTTGTAAAGGCGCCAGTTCGCCCATCAACTCCTGGCGTTAATCGCCGGCGCCTCGTCGCCTAACGACTTCCTGACGTCATACGCCGGCACCTCATCGCCCACCGGCTCCTGGAGCTCGTCGCCCACCGTCCACTCCGCAGGGATCTCCAGGACTTCGACCATCGGAAGAAATTTCACCAAGTCACCCAGATCCACAGGGACTTGGGCCAACACCGAGAGTACCACGACAGACGGGGCCTTACCAACCAGGAAGACAGAAGAAAGATTCCGTCAATGGTGAAATTATTAAATACACACTGACACATTTACACCTGTATATAGTATAAATATATTTTGTATAAAATGTATATCTGTCTCCATTTGTCTACCCTCTTGCGATTCACAATCCTTGGGCCTTTCCTATGCGCACCCTAACCAAACGTAAACTAAGATATAAGCGCCCATACTTGATATTCATGGTCGCCCAGACGGCTGTAGCGGCAGCTCTCTCTCCGAGACCCGAATCTTTCGCAATGACACGTTCTAGCGCTTTTTTGGCGAGTATCTTGTCCACCGCGTGTCTGTCGGTGAGATCGTTGCTACGCGAATACGCTATATCATGTTCACGGCACGCCGCGTCCAATGGATTAATACTTTGATCACCTCTGGCTAATCGTTCTTCCAACCGAGTGCCCGGGCCGCAAAACTGATAGCTTGGAATATGCAATTCGATCGGAAGTGCGTTTATCGCGCGGTTTAACAGGCTTCTGCCTATTTTCGTTAGCATTCGTAGCAATTCTTTATCAATGGTGCGGAACCATCGATGTACGTTCGCTGCCACGGTTTATTGTAATGTTCGTAACAACGACGATAGGTCTGAACTTCCAAATCCGCCTTTATATGTTCCGGAAGCTTGTCCCATACGTGGTGAACGCCTCACATTCGTAACAGCTTTTGGCACAAATTGCAGCTGTTCGGCGCTCAAATCGGAAATATCGGAAGGTCTTGATAGCAGGACAAACATCTTTGCTACTGAGCGACTCGCGGTTCCGCGCACCTATAAATAAGCGTTTAATTCAGCCCTTCAGTCGGCAGTGTGAAAAAATGAAGTTTGTGCAACAGCCGTTGGCCATACTCGTGACGAATTACGACGACAGATCACGGTCGATAAGGGAAAACGCGGAGAAGCGCAGGCACGGTACGATGCTACCGACTACTATACGCGCGATCATTTGCGGTCCCTCGAATTGCGGTAAAACCAACGTTCTGATAATCTTGTTGGAAAGTCCGCACGGTGTTCGTTTTAAAAACGTGTACGTTTACTCGAAGTCGCTACAGCAGCCGAAATATCGATATCTAGAGAATTTATTGACGTCGATTGACGGAATCGGTTATTTCACGTATTCCAACACCAATGACGTCATTCCACCGTGCAATGCGTGTCCAAACTCGATCTTCGTCTTCGATAACGTGGTATGCGACAAGCAAAACGCGGTGAGAGAGTACTTTTCAATGGGCCGGCATTCGAGCGTCGACTGCTTTTATCTCTGTCAGACCTACGCGAGAATATCTAAACATCTGATATGCGACAACGCGATCCTGCTGATTCTATTCAAACAGGATGGTACCAATCTGAAACACGTGTACAACGATCACGTGAATACCGACATGTCGTACGATGAATTTTGTGCGTTGTGTCGTGAATGTTGGCAGCGCGATTATGTATTCGTAGAGATAGACGAGGACAGCTCGCTTAACAATGGTCAAAACAGAAAAGGATTTAACGTGTTCGCGATACCGCAAAAGCGGTCAGTCAATGTCGGTACCCCGTCGAGGTAAAACATTGTAAAGAGAGAGAGAAACATTTTGTTTTTTTTTCCGCGATGGCCACGATCGACAAGAGCAATGGTATTCGCGAGCGCGAGAAGATTGCGAAGGAGATTGCGAAAACGAGCAAATCAATTCGCAAGAAACTTCGCACGTTGAAGACCGGTAAGATCGAGAAAGACATTGAGTTGGACACGCACTTTAAGCCTCTCATCGGGCCACTGCGAAAGATCGCTGACAACTCGAGCTTGATCGTGGTGAAGAAAGAGGAGCCGGAGAGCGACGTCAAGATCGAAACGTTACCCAGTCAGCAGCGCGAGGAGGAGGAGGATGCGACGCCGAGAAAGAAGAAACGATTAGACTTCTCGTCGGATCCGACGCCGCGTAAATCTGATCAATCAAAAAATCCACTGGATGTACCATCGACATCCTCTCCACCGATAACCTCTACACCGTCCGCGACAGTGAGAACCGTGCAGCCTACAATGCCCAAATCACTCACAAACGAGGATGTTTTTGAAACCGCGGGCGACTCTCTCGCGACGTTTATTCGAAAAAAGTTACAAACGTCGGAGGGTCGAGAAGAGTTTCTAGAAACCAAATTGAGAATTTTAATCGACGTAACTGGCAATCAAGATATACGCGTTTTAAAATTTGAAATTCATTATAAACTAATAAATTTTTCAAATCTTTTTCGTGTATTTTCAAGTACACGAATTTGCCGATCGCGGATCGGGAGTGAATAAAGTGCCGTAGAGTGCCGTGTGTACCGCGTGTAACGAAAACGTCGAAAGGACGTTGATCGGGCCGGCCGAGAGCGGATCGTGTTAGAGTGTTTCCGTCCTCCTCGGGGACTCCGTCGTGACCGGCAGTCATCGCGTTAACGGGCTGATTACGATTGTGAATCGAATGTCGTTCCGCGCTGTGTGTGTGTTCTCGTACCCGTCCGTTGTACCGCGTGCCGCGAGTAATTAGAGTCGCAGAGAAGAGCGTTAATTGCGCCGGAAAGCATCGGGAGACGATCACGCGCCGGGCGCGTTCGAGTGGTTTTTGCGTGTCGCGTGTATTGGGTGTCGCGTTAGGGGGCGACCCGCGCGGGGTGATGGTGCGTATGTGGGTGCATCGCGTGTCGCGTGGCGTGCATCGGGGTCGCAGATCTGCGTGACGACCCACGTATTTGCGTTTCGTGTATGCTTGTGTGCTGTTTCGCGTTATTCGCGTTTCAGATATATGTGTGAGTAAGATTTCGTGTTCCACGTATGCGCGTGGAATACCTCGCGTTTCGGGTATGCATGTGTGGTCGCGTATGACCCCGCGTCGGATGGATGAGTGCGTGTTCGTATTTGCGTATCGTATGTGATTCCGTTTTCGTGTCCCGCGTGTAATTACTATTCCGTCGCCGAAATTGTTTGATATCTCCGAGTCACACACACGGTGTCGTTTCATATTTCCGACGCCGACTTATCTTTATTTATCCATTCTTTGCTTTACTTTCGAAATATATATAACTATCAGTTCTTTGACTTTAATTGCCTTTGCTTCTCTGCTTTATTTTCTGTGTTTCTGCGCTGCGCTCCCTCCCCTCTTTCCCCTAACTAAATCACGAACCTCGCTCTGAGATAGTACGACATCGCGACGATTATGTTCGTGCAAGGATGAGAAGTTGATTGAAACGTGTTGCGCGTAATCGCACCTGGCCCCCAGTTTTCGCGTGTGGTTCTCCACGGTTGGAGTGTAGAGTTATTGAGACGTTAATTTACGGCAACGCCCCCGCGAGTGGTGAGCTCGCGGGAAATCGGGTCGCAAGTTAATGTGCTACTTATTCGTTTGAGATTCCAGAAACTTTGCGAAACACCTTTGGTCCTTTGGGCTAAGAGTACATCGGGGCTTTTCTGAGCGGCGATCCAAAGAGAGGTATAGATCATACCGTGTACGCCGTTTATTTCGACAGGATGGAATGATGCTCAGTAACAAAAGTTTCAACGTGGAGAAAGCGGATAACATAATTATCGGTTGCGTACGATACGGCGGCACACCCGGTCTTTACGAGTTGATCTTCAGGAAAATACCCGATGATGACATCTACACGGAGGATGATATGTAAGCGTACAAGAGCATACTTGTCGACGAGCCTTCATAAATTCAAATACGATCCTCACGAGCGAATACAGGGCAACAAGGGATACAAGTACAATCATATAATTAAGAAGTTGATACCGACCGATTATTCGCACCTCGCGCGATGACGCTTACCGACAATAAGATCGACTACGTGCACTGGGACGAGCTGGTGGATCGTCTACGATTTCTCGACGCTTCGCGCCAAGCTGGTCACAATGCCCACGACAACGAGATTCTGTCGATCATCGAGGAACTCCGAGAAGCCAGTCTTATTATAAATGGAATCGCGCTGCAGCGAGCTGTTCAATCAATGTCAAAATGCCGATCAACAAATTTGGGGTATTCGAGCAGAGCAGAGACGCGCCGTACGCCATTTCGTACCATCAGTGCGGATTATTGAGAAATTTCGTGCGCAATAACGCTCTGTGTCCGTAGCACTGCTACGGACTTTGACGCAAAGTCGTACAAGATTCGTCGTGTGGCGCAACCGGAGGCTGATACTGACGCCATCAACAAACTATACGTGGATCATTGCATTAAGAGGTTAAGCAATCAACTGAGAAAGTCAGACGAAAAACTGACTGCGTTTGAAAAACACGTGCAAGCGTTACGGACTGTGATAAACGAGCTTCGGCATTCGATTACCGTTGAGTCAGAAACGACAACAAAACGATAATGGACAGCAACAAGTGGTCCAGAAACGGATATGAACGGTTAACGGACGGCAACAAACGACAACGAACGGTTTAGGAACGGCTATCGGACGGCTGTTGAGAGACTACCCAACTATCGAACCGCTATCCAACGGCTAACGAACAGCTCAGGAACGGCTATAAACAATTAACGGATAGCTATCGAACCGCTATGAAACAGCTAACGAACGGCTCAGGAACGGCTACAAACGACTAACGAATAGCTATAAACGGCCAGCGGACGACAAAGAACGGCAACGAACGACAACGAACGGTTCAGGAACGGCTGTCGAGCGACTATCGAACAGCTATCGAACCGCTATCAAACGGCTAACGAATAGCTATAAACGGCTAGCAAACGACAAAGAACGGCTATTGAACGATAATAATAAGAAATGAACGGTTATTGAATGGTTAAAAAGTTAAAAGTATAAATCATAATATAATTTCTTTGAACATATTATTACGCGTCGACCAGTCGCACAGCTAAAAACATGACGTCGTTAAAATCCGATGGACATAAAAATATCGGGAAGCAACGACTTGTCGAGGAACTGCATGCTCCGGCGAGAAGAAATTTTCCACGAAGACGCGTCATAGTGCGAGGTTACGACGACCTGTGGCAGGCTGACATCGTCGAGATGCGCCCATACTCGCGTTTCAACAAAGGCTATCACTATATACTCACCGTCATCGATGTGCTGAGCAAGTACGCGTGGGCCGTGCCACTCAAGAGTAAAGGCGGAAGCGAGACAGCCGACGCTATCGCTAAATAATTTGAGACAGCAAGAGGTCCCCGAAAAACTTGCAAACCGATATGGGGAAGGAATTTTACAACGTCGACGTGCAACGTCTTCTGAGGAAATACGACATCAATCATTATTCCACATATTCGGTGATGAAGGCATCGGTCGTCGAGCGATTCAATCGCACGTTGAAAAATAACATGTGGAAGATGTTTACGCTCAACGGATCTTACAAGTGGCTTGACATGCTGCCACGACTCGTATCGGATTACAACGCGTGCAAGCATCAAACAATCGGTATGCGACCCGCCAACGTTACCCCCACGATCGCTGAAAGACTTCTGAGTACGGTGTACAGCGCGATAAAGATTGCGGGTCCGGCAAAGTTCAAACCAGGTAACCCGGTACGCGTTTGCAAATACAAGACAATTTTCGAGAAGGGTTACACGCAGAATTGGACCACCGAGGTGTTTAAGATCGTTAAAGTGCAGCGTACTAATCCCGTAACCTATCTACTCGAGGACTATCGTGAAAAATCTATCGCGGGAGCGTTCTACGAGCACGAGTTGCATCGCGCGACGTACCCGGACGTGAATTTCGTGTAGAAAGTACTTCGCGGGAGGGGTGACGAGGTTTACGTGAAATGGATGGGATTCGATGGATCGCACAACTCTTGGATACACAAAGACAATGTGGTTTAATTCATTCAGACTGCATTTATTTCTTTACTATAGAAAAACATCAAATATATAAAAATATATAAGACGTATGCTGTTGCATATATAAGATATGAAATACATATAAAGTATTTGAGATATAAAATACATATATAAGATATGAAATACATATAAAGTATTTGAAATATAAAATACATATAAAATATTTTTATTAATATCCCTTCCAATATATAATACGTTACATTTTACACACATTGCATACATTATATACATTATACTACATTACACTACGTTATGTTACGTTACGTTACGTTATAAGGGTATTCGGTAATGTTCCCACGGTAACGTATCGGTCGAATTGGGTATAATGTATCGCTTATCGTCGTACGGATTCAGAGCAATCTTTTTCTCGCAATGTGTATATACCTGATGCAATTGTGATCTTATACAGGACTGCTGTCGCGTCATTTCAATCTCATCTCGCAGACACCGCGTGTAATCGTCGAACGTTATAGTACGCGCTACGACGTTTCTCTTGACGCTTTTTGCTTTTTTAGTGTCTTTTTTGCCATCGACTCGCAAGGCGTACATTTTCGCCCTAAGCCCGACAAATTCGGTCATGATCGCGCCGTTGTTTTCATCCTTCATCAAGCCCGGCACCTTCTTGTTTTCAAGCGGTATACCGTACGCATTGTCAGCTGCATAATCGCTCGTGTAAAATCTAGCGATATCGCGTTTCATGTTCTCGTACACATCCTCGCAGTCGACGTGGTATATTAGACTGTCCGTGTCGGTGTATATAACTTTACACTTGTCGCGATACAGGGAACACATGTACTCGTGATGAAATTCGTATAAATAGACCTTCGATAAGTCGAGTATACACATGCCGACGTAGATCGGTTTGTCGAATTTTACTTCTAGTTTACGCAGTTCAACGGCAACCAGATTCTCTGAAAAAACGCTTCGACTGTGGAAATTCGGTTTTGCGATCATTGCCTCCGCGCCGTATCGTCCGTCCCACTTTGTTAGTAATTTTACATCGACGTGATTGCGCACATTTTCCATGGTTTTGCCGAATACCACGTTGTTCATTAACTTGTATAAATTTTTCTCGAAATCTTTTTTGCTTGCATTCTAAATTTCGTATTGAGCTCTATATAATCGCGGAGCCATGGAGATTGCGCGAATTGCAATACGCGATGTATCTTTGTGACACGAAGGCCGTAACGAATACATTGCTGCAAGGTGTGATAATGTACGACGTAACGCTTCTTATCGTATAATGTTGCGAGAAGCTTGGCTTGCCGCTTGCCGGGCGGTTTGTCGCGCGTCGGACAGAACGGTAGGTCAGCGTGCGCGTCGTGTTTACTTTGCGGGTACTCGAGATCGACTTCGAGAATGTAGCCTGTCGGGGAATCCAGCGCGACATTCGTAATATTAAAATTGGCTACGTCGTCGACCCATCGAAAATCGGCGTAAGGCAGTGGTTCACCTATTGCCTAATTATATAAGTTGTTTACATCGAAATACATCGATGGATCGTACCAGTGCATGTACTTGTTATTGGCTCGCGCGTATCTGCCGGAACATTGACTCAGACCACCGCGAATACCGCGTTCGATGAACATGACCAGGGCAATGTCCGTGAGCAGTTCGAAATTTACGCGAGTATGTTTTAACATGGCGTCCCATGTAAAACCCGGAAAAGTGTAGTAATACGCGGGATCAAGTCCATAACTCGCGACACAACTGTCGTTGAAATCCCAGCTGTCGGCGCACAACCGCCTTCCGGCGCCAAGCTCCCCAAGATCCGACCGGCGAAACGTCCACCACATAGCGTTGAACGCTCGACAGGAATCGTGCTCTCGACTCCCAGCGAGGTTCACCAGGATCCCGGCGCTTGTCGCTCTCTCCCCTGTCCGGACGCGAGTCCCAAGGCCACAGGCGCAGAAACGCCACCCGAAGGTAATCTCACATTCAGCGCTCAGTCACCTACAAGCGCAAGACGCCTAACATCCAGCGCTTTGTCGCTTACAAGCGCTAATCACCTTACGTTCAGCGCTCAGTCGCTTACAGGCGTAAGACGCCAGAATCGCTCCTCACCGATTCTTGGCGCCAGTCGCTCTTTTTTCAAAAAGGAACCCCGTTTCCATTTAAGAACATCTACGCCAAAGATTCAACGAAAGAGACCTTTCAGTCTAGGGAAATCCTCGCCTAGCTCTTCAGGGTCAACGTCTCCATTCGATTAAACTGTACCACAAGAGCGTAAAGCGCACACTTAATTACATGAGCGTCAAGCGCACACTATATAACCCGAGCGTTAAGCGCTTTCGCATTCGATATATCTTAAATACAATTTTATTCTTAAAAATGTATGCTCACCGATCGCAAAAGTATTTCCTGTGTTCTTTGTTACTGATTTGCGAGCTCACGAGGCGGGATAGGTTCTTAATCCACAAAAAATGTCCTACGCTGTCGTCTCCCTGATCTGGTAGGTACAGCAAATTGACGTGCCTATTTTTCTTACTGTCGGTGAGTCGTATCGGTAAGATTGCAAGTTTCTCTTTCTTCTCAATGGTATATACATTGATCGACACATCGTTGAGTCGTTCAAATGTAGAAATTTTTTTCAAAGACATGGGAAACTCAATGTCTTTAAGATTTAACATTGATGTATAATGGGGATACGAAGATTCCAGTTCTGGATGGTTTTCAGCTGGATGCAGAGCAGCCACCACCGACCAGGCGAAACATGCATTGTTCTTTGATCGCACGTTGATCACCGCTCTCTTATGCTTTATCTCTCGCGGCATTTCCACAAAACACCCTGCGTGCAATGGATTATATTTTTTCACGTTAACCATTAAATTGAGTATACGCGACAACGCCCACCCTCTATCGTGTTCCTGAAATTCCTCCAGAGTTGCTAAGGAATGCTCGATGACGCGCAAGTCGTACCACTCTCGCAGGTTGGACGTACTAAAGAGTTCACAGTTTTTCGTAGCGATACATTTGTTCGCACGTTTGTCACTTGCCACAAATTCACTGGTGAACACAATGTTTATCTTTGCATTGTCATGCTCTCGCATGATGTTCCGCACACGATCGAGTACAATGTCTCTCGCATCTTCGAGAAATTGACGAGGTTTGATATGTTTGGAATTAATCACCGCACCGGTCGGTATACGGCTTTTGAACGCCGTATCGATTTCTCGCCAAACGAGTCTTTCCGTGTTATTGCCGCCACTACTGGTGCTCGCGTAGTCACCACCGCTGCGTATGAAACGTCTCTGTAATCGAGTCTTTGCATCCTCGAGTAGCGTAATTTTTGACACCAAAGATGGTTCTAGTTCCAGGAAGAGCCGCAAACGCTCAGTGCGACTGTGTTCTTCGAGCTGTCGTTCCTCGCATCGCTGCGCCCACGCGAAATACTCGCCCAAGGTAGCGACTTGATGCGACTGCTCCAACAGGTCGCGTACAATTTGCTTAATGTTTTCCATGTTTTTTGAGTTTTTTTAACACTATTTTTTAAATCACGTCACACTCTCCTACTGTTATATTTTTTCGACCGATATAATTTTTTCGACCGATGCGCTGGCTTTCAAATTACATACTGTGGTTTTGAAGCCCTTCGTTCTTCGTTATATATTTTTCTATCGCTTTTTTCTCTCGTTTCAACTAAAGCATCGCATATCGTTTCTTTTTCTGTTTAGCGCATGGTATCATCAGATATTTAGTATACATCGCAGAGAGGTATCTCTCTTAGACGCTGAGTTGCGTTGCTGCTTATGTGATATTTGTTTATAAAATTCTAACCAAATGGCGCCACGAAACATGTCGCTCGCCGATAAAACGTCCCTTTCATAGCAAAAAATGAAGAGGACATCGGCGCCGCTATAATTGATCGTAAATTATAGCAGCCTGTCATCGGCGCTCGCGCTATTTGTCACGAAGACATGGCCCGATAAAGGGCTCTTCCTAGAAAAAAATCTTGCGACTGGTATCAGTCGCACCAAAACCCTTTGGAGTTAAGGGGAGGGGGGCACTCAAAAAATTTTCCACCGTACAGACCGCACGTGCAGACCGCACGTGCACTTCTGAAAGAAATATTGATCTTATACTATCTATGATAAACATCTCTTCCTAGAGAAATAAAGAGGACATTAACGTCACAATAATTGGTTATAAATTGTATCAACGCTCGCCTATGCAGGGCGAAACGCTGTGTTTATAAACATATCCCGACGAGTGCGCGTCTTTGTCTCGATACTCCCCCCCCCCCCCTCCTTTCCCCGGACTCCATCGCCCTCGTTGCCCCTCTCCCTTGCCCCGCGGACCCCCTCGCCCACCGGGCATGGAGTACCCCGCGCCGCCAAACCCCCCGCCCCTCTACCCCCCTCGCCCTCATTTCGATTAGAACCGGCCTTCTATACCTACTCCAAGCTATTTCGTAGGTACTTGGCAAAAATAATGGACAATGATAACAACATTAATCTCCATTACGTCAATTAAAATCGAAGTCAGATCGCGACATATTAATAACAGAGCTTACAAGTGTTATATTGATTACATTCCAAATTTGATTGGATATTCTGAAGTGAGACGTTACTATTGCGAGTGTGCTAACGGTAATCGTACAGTCGGGTGTTGTTCACACGTATCTGCAGTAATTTACTATTTGTCTCATGCTCGATATCTCGCAAAAATCATAAGATCTGCAGAGATATTAAGTACAATTTTTATTGTTGAAGATGTGAATCACGTGATCAATGACGATAGCGATGTAGACTAAACATGTCATGTAATTTTACAGTATCCTAATATTTTTCTACAATGCATAAAGTTAATAAAGGTAATATGTAAAATCAATTGCATATTTATTTCTTATAGTTACTCTCTTTTGTGCGAAAAAGCTTGAAAAATTCATATTTTCAATTTTTTAACATTGATGCTTATTTCTAAAAAATTTTAAAAAATTTGAGGTGAATAATGTTGAAAAGATAAGATAAAAAAAAATATAAATTTAGTCACTCGATAATTTTACTTAAAAATTGACAATTTTAAACTTCTTGAATTTTTTAAAATTCGAATATGCATCTTAAAAATCTTCAAAAATTCCTAGGCATGTTTCTTGATGACTGGAACATCACTGATTTTTTTTTATTTTTTGTGGATTGGAAAAACAGAAAAAATATATAATTAAAAATTTCGTTTTTGTTTGCCACTATCGCAATAGTAAGGATAGGGGGTTAAAACTTGGTGAAAATTGTTCTTTCATAGAGGTCTAACGATCGACTATGACAATTTGGTGTGGGTGCACCCTTTCATATGAAAATCCTGCTAGACCCTTTTCTATAAATTTTAAGAAATCTTTTTTAAACTTTTTATTGCACGTATTTTTGAGGTCTTTTCTATGTACTTGGTGTTAGGAAATTCCGAAATAATCCGGGTTCAAATCGGGACGTGAAGCGCTGATGAGAACTTTCGCGAAAACAAGGGGCGGTAGCGCGACTTGCGCAGCCTGTAACGCGGGCCAACCGGGGGCCACGAGGCCTTTGTTTTCTCTCGACCACGAACGAAGCGAAAACATATAACACGTGCGAGTTCCCGGAGCGAAAGCGATCTCCGTCAGATCAAACTGCTTCAAACGAATTGTAAGATTCGCAATTATGTTTTTCTTTTGTTTTATTAAATACAGTGTTTAAGTTTAAAGTAAACATATAATCCGAATTTCCTTATCGCGCACCCATTCCTGCCAAATTCCAACAGGTTATGGGCCCAGGCACGTGGCGTTGCGCGATCTAAAAAGACGTAAAAATCCTCCCGAGTAAGAGCGCGGAAAATCAAGAGAAAAGGAGAAAACAATTAAGAAGAAAGAAGACGGAAGAAGATGGCCACACATACGAGCGGAGAAAGCCTAGATTGCGTGGGTAAACTTAAGAATGCCGAAGGATACCCGATTTGGAAATTTCAGGTGGGAATAATATTAAGAGCTAACAATCTCTACGATACAGTAATAACGCGTCCCGCCGCAGATACGAAAATAACAGAGCAGTGTAGAAAAAACGATGCAAAAGCTCAGAAAATCCTAGTCACAACAATAGATAAGCAGCCGTTAGTACATATTTTAAGCTGTGAGTCAAGTCACGAAATGTGGCAAAGATTAAAAACAATCTACGAAAGAGACTCGGAGCAACAAAAGTGCGCATTAATGCAAAAATTCTTTGAAAGTAAAAGACAGAAATCTGTTGATGTGATTACATATATAGCGGAACTGAAAAATTTAGCATATAGACTGAAGGCATTGGGCGAAAAAATAAGCGATAACATGATAATCTCAAAGATACTAACAACTTTTCCTGATAGTTACAAATTTTTTGCAAGCGCATAGGAGTCCGTATCAGCAGAAGAAAGGACACTGACGAACCTCACGGCAAAACTTTTGGTAGAAGAGATAAGACACAAAGCAGCAGGAGACGAAGATCAATTAGCGTTTAAAGTAGAAGAAAAGAAATGCTTTAAATGTGGTAAAAAGGGACACGTGGCTCGCTCGTGCAGATCAGGAAATGAAACTGTAAGTAAGAACATAAAATGTTTCGTATGCAAAAGGACAGGACATATAGCAAGAGATTGCAAGGTGAAGGTAAAAACGGGATGTAAAATCTGTAAAAAGCAGAACCATTCAGAAAAGGATTGCTTTTTTAGAAAGAGGGCGGAAAACGAGAACAAAGAGGAGAGCAACTAAGTGTCATTTCTGATTGACGGATCCGACTCAAGAGATAGAATGGATTATCGACTCAGGGACAACTTCACATATGACGAACGACAAGAAGAAGCTGAGGGAAATTAAAGAAGTGCACACAAACGTGGGAGTGGCAAAGAAACAAGGTTCCATGCAAGCCAAAGGAAAAGGAAAAGTAGAATTTCAAAACTGCGTTTTAAACAATGTACTTTACGTCCCGGACTTAAAAAAGAACCTGCTTTCGGTAAGCGCGATTACGCAAATGGGAGGAACAGTTCTGTTCGAAGAAGACAAAGTATTGATAACTAAAAAAGATAAAGTAATCTTTCGGGGAAAGAAAGATAGCTTAGGACTGTACACAGTAAAACTCCAAGAGAAGCCACAGCAAAAAGCCCACATAGCAGAAAAAAGGAGTGAAGCGCAAGTATGGCACAAAAGGCTAGGCCATCTAAGCGCGGAAAACATGAAGAAGTTATTAAAATTATCGTAGGGTATGTCTATAAACAAACAAGACTTTAAAGAAATGGGAAATAAATGTGAAGTCTGTATACAAGCAAAGCATTCAAGGAAACCCTTTGGAGAACATAGAAAAAGAGCGAAGCGCCCGCTAGAAATAATAATTTCCGACATCTGCGGCCCGATAAATCCCAGCACGTGGGACAACAAAAGGTATTTTATAACATTCTTAGACGATTATGCTAATTACACTTCAGTCTACTTAATGAAAAATAAATCAGAAGCTCTGGAAAAATTTAAGGAGTATGCAGCACTCGCCGAAACAAAATGGAACAAGCGGATTATAAACCTGCGATGCGACGACGGAGGAGACTACGCGAGCAGAGAATTCAAAGACTGGTGCAGAAAAAAAGGAATTAACATAAATTACACAGCTCCCTACTCGCAGCAACTAAACGGGAAGGCAGAGCGCCTAAACAGAACACTCGTGGAGAAGGTCAGAGCACTAATTTTTAATCAAGAAAGCAAAAAAGAACTACTTATGGGGAGAGGCCGTTCGGGTGGCAGCTTTTCTGCATAACAGGAGTCCAAACAAAACTAACAATAAGACAGCATTCGAGTTGTGGAACGGAGAGAAACCAGATCTGAAATCACTCAGAATATTCTGATGCAAAGCCTACGCACAGGAAATGGGCCAACTAAAAAAGTTGGACAAACGAAGCAATTGCTACAAATTTGCAGGCTACACTCAGAACGCATACAGATTGTGGGACCCAACTAGAAGGAAGATAACAATCTCACGAGACGTAGTCTTTGACGAAACCTCCCCAGAAGAAAAGAGGAAGTTAAAGAACTTAATGATAACAAGCAACAAGAAAGATGAAGAGGATGAACTTGAAGAAGACAAAGAATCAGAAGAAAATCAGGACGACACCGAGGAAGAATACGTGGATCTGACAGACGAAAAGGAAGATACCGGCAAGGACACAAAGGAAGACCGAGAAACGAGAGGAATGCGAGAACCATTACGAAAATCCGAAAGAGAATCGAAACCTCCGCAAAGATACGCAAACTGTGTGTTTTTGACCTACAAGGAAGCGGTGAAAGGACAAGAGAGTAAATATTAGAAGAAAGCAATACAAGAGAAGAAGTATTCGCTAAAAAAAAAAAAAAACCTACGAACTAGTCGACAAAAAGGACGTGAAAGACAAGAAGATTCTAACTAGCAAATGGGTTTTTAAAATCAAAGAACAAGAAAAATACAAAGCGAGATTGGTCGTGAGAGGCTGTGAACAAAGAAATGAAACAGACTACGAGGAAATTTATAGCCCAGTGACAAACAGCGCGCCGCTGCGTATGATTCTTGCACTAGCAGCAGTTCAAGACTATTACATTGTAAAATTCGACATACGTACTGCTTTTCTTTACGGAGAAATACAAGAAGAAGTATACATGCGACTGCCGGAAGGCTTCGAAGAAGCTGAAGGCAAAATCTGCAAACTAAAAAAGGCGCTGTACGGGCTAAGACAGGCACCGAGAAGATGGAACGAAAAATTCACGAAATCGCTGAGAAAACAGGGACTAAAACAGCTGACAACGGAAAACTGCCTTTTTAAACGCCAAGACGGACAGATGTTCCTCGGGATCTATATAGACGACGGCATTATTCTCGGGAAGAGTAAGAAACAAATACTAAAACTGGTGAAGAAACTCAAAGAAGAATTTGAATTAACAGTAGAAGAGGATCCTAAAACATACTTGGGAATGGAACTAAAAAAAACGCAAGAAAGACTGAAGCTAAGTCAAAAAAATTACTCCAACCAAGTTCTTGAGATGTACGGATTGAAAGATGCAAAGTCAGCGAACACGCCGATGCAACCAGAGGAAGATTCAAAAGTCGAAAATATTCGGGAAACATTTCCGTATCGACAAGCGATAGGAAGCCTTCTGTATCTGACAACAAAAACAAGACCAGATCTTTGCTATGCTGTAAACTATAGCAGCAGATATACACAATCTCCGAAAGGTAAAGATCTCTTAAATGTTAAAAGAATATTCAGATATTTGCAGGGAACCAAGGAGCTCGGGCTGGTGTACGGTGGAGAGAAGGACGCGGAAAAACTGGTGGCTTACTGCGACTCGGACTACGCCGGTGACCCTAAGACGAGAAAGAGCACCATGGGCTATATAATCAAATATTGTGGAGGACCAGTGAGCTGGTGTTCGAGGAAACAGCCCGTTGTTGCGCTCTCCAGTACCGAAGCAGAGTTTATCTCGGCGGCTGAATGTTGTAAAGAGGTTCTATATCTTAAAGCGGTACTAGAAGAGTTAAGAGATAAAACGATAACTGCCGAAATTCACATAGACAATCAGAGCGCAATACACTTAATGAAAACAGGAATACTAAACAAACGGTCTAAACACATTGATGTGCGATTCCGGTTTATTCAGGAAAAGATAGCAGAGAATAACATCGTTGTAAAGTACGGTTGTTCGGAAAATCAGCCAGCAGATATTCTGACAAAACCGTTGAGCTTTATAAAGTTTGAGAAATATGGGATATATTGAGTTGCTCAATTGTAGAGATTAGATTTGGTGATCGCGAAACCGCAAGGAGTGGTGCTTGTAACATAAGATACTCAGGGTACTCCTGGGTTGCTGGAGTATGAAAATTTTTGTACAGTAATAAAATGAGAGAAAATACTATATTAACGTTAAGGGAAGGTTTATACAAAATTATAAGTGTGTGCTGACCTCGATTTGAGAAGGAAGAGTGGAGGGGGAAGATTAAGTACAATATTGGGTATAAGTGGGTTTATGATTGTTGCAAATATGCTTCTCCATTACATTTGTCTTTCAGAAACTTCAAATAAAGTTTTCTAATTGCAATATAATGTATTTTGCACTATATTAGCGATTTCTCTGAGTCTCTCAGATTAGAAGCATACTTTTTCGATTTTCCCGAAAGCTCATTTTTTACATTTTTCTAGTTTTCAGAAAAATCAATATTTAAATTAAATTTTACATTTCAGCATCTTAAAGCTTACTAAATTGCCTTCAAAATGACCTACTATATTTTTCAATTCCGCCCATAGACTTCCGGCAATCACACAAAATAGATGTGGTATCTCATAATCGGGGACTTTCCTCAATATCGACGTGGTACTAATAGATAATATAAAGAATATATTATTTACCGTTACACACACACACACACACACACACACACATAGAACTTCTTTTATTAACTATTTTTGTCACACTGGTGGGAGTAAACTTTTTGCTAGAACTGTCCGCGCTGTGCACAAACACACGGAACAGGTTACGTATACAGACCATACATGCTGTCAGATATACGATATATCGATATATTGACATCTTATGTATCTAATAATACCAAAAATGTCATGTTTCTCAAGGCTGTATTTTCAAAACTAGATGGTAAATAATTTTCCATTTTCTTTTTCAGAGGGTCAATCCTGATTCTTTTCCCCTAGGGTGGAAACGTAAAAAATGAAAAATCTCTCTTTCTATTGATGTTGAATAGAAAGAAATCGTCATATAAAACTTTTTACTTTCCACGTTCCACATTAATACATGATTGACCCCCAGAATATTCGTCTAATCTCTCTCTAGCATCCTTTTGTTTTTTATTCAATTCTTGAATGTAGTTTTGACTGTAGAATTAAAAACGTGTCGTTTATTCATGTTTCGTACATGTATTACATGTAAATCATGCCAATTTTAAATGTAAATATCTCGGCTTAGGGATGGTAAATTTCATTTAATTTGCACAGATGTTTAGATAACATATCTAATAATGTGTACGCCAAGTTTTAACAAATTCTTGAAAAAAACGATTTCGCGGAGGTACCACCTTAACTGTAAAAAATTGAATACGGAAGTAGACAAAAAATTAAATAATTTTGGAAAATAATTTTGTAATTATTTATTTATTTAGTTTGTTAGTCTGTCAGTCAGTTTGTTATTTACTAACTTATTTGTTTATTTATTTACTAATTTATTTACTAATTTATTAACTTATTTAACTTACTTGTTTAATACTATGATTTATTTGTTTATTTATTTACTTAAAATATTTATTTACTTGCTTTTTTATTTTGCTTACTTATTTCATTTATTTAATAAGTATTCTAAAGTACGACAGTACAAGATAACAATCAAGAATTAAAGGAACCAAATTAATGTGAGGTCACAATCGGTCAGAACTGGATCTTCGTTGCCTAATAAAATTATTCATGAATTTTTATGCAATTCATCAACCAAGATCCAGTCCTGACCAATTAAGGCGTTTCTTTAATTCTTGTTTATTTATATATTTCTTATTTATTTCTTTTCCGGGACAAAGGATGTACGAATTGCGAACTCGAGTGCGAAGAAATAATATAGATGATCACAGGTTAATACAAGAAATTTATTTACTGACATGTCGAAGTAATCGACAGTGTTGCCAGATTGGGCGGATTTCCGCCGAATGGGCGGAAACGTGAGGTCAGTTGGCGGGTCAAAATTTCGATTTACGGAAATCCGCCAAATGGGCGGGATGGGAAAGAAAAATCCGCGATTTGGGCGAAAATCGTTACATGTCGAAAAATTACTGCGTTTGCGTCTCTTGACCAATGAAAAATGCCCGAATCGCCAGCAGCTTCTTTCTCATTGGTCAAGAGACGCAAACGCAGTCACTAATCATTAGCGGCTAGTGTAATACGGGTAAAACACAGTGCATTTTAGAACACAGCTTCTATGTGGAGAGGCGGTAATCGTACGTATGTACAACTTTGAATGATGTCTTTTCATCCTGTGAATAGAAATGGGAAAGTATTCAAAATATACAAAGAAATGTAATGAAGACTGGGAGAAAAAACCCATATTTTCTCGTAAGTGATATCTTCTTAACCTCAATACCAAACTTTTCTATGAATTTATTGCATATATTTATAATAGTTTTAAAGTACTCTCTCTCTCTTTTTGTGAGTTAGATCAGGCTTCAAAGGACCTCAGAGGTTCTCAGAAACGAAGAAAAGCCTGAGGCTTACTGCAAATTATGCCGCACAACCCTAAGGCCTCATCAAACAGACTTAATGGACCATACCAAAGCCAAAAAGCACAAACAAGCCGAAAGTGCTCTACCTTCTCGTAAAGGCAGCTGTCAGACTACCCTTCAGTCTTATGGTGTGCTATATATGTTTTCGAGTTTTTTTATTTTAGATATATGCGTGGTTTGGTTTGGTGTTTGCTTTATTTTGTTCATACGTTTTCTTTTCGTTAAGGGTTCAAGTCCAAAACGGTTGAATCAAAAATTATCGATCTGAAACTTGCGGCACATGTTGCATGTCACTCCAGTGTCAAAACTGTTGATCATTTGGATGTGCTACTCAAGAACATTGGAACGGACAGCAAGCTAAGTGAGTTAAGGCTTCATAGAACAAAATGCTCAAAATTAATATGCAGAGTGTTAGCACCATGTATGCAAGAATTAATCGAAGATATCGGCGACAGCTGGTATTCTGTAATCCTGGATGAGTCAACAAACAATGCAACCGTGAAGCACTTGGCTTTAATGGTGAGATATTTCAGTTATACCAAGCAGAAAATGATTACGGACTTGTTCTAAATTATAAACTTAAATGTACTAGTCTCTCTAGTCTTATCTTCAAAGTATAAATATTATCTTATCTTAAAGTATAAATATTAAATTAGTCTTATCTTTAAAGTATAAATATTATAGAAAAAGAGTATTTGTCTAAATAAAATTATCTAAAAATGTTTGATTTTTATAACATTTTTTCGCCAATTCTTTCAATCTTCCCGCTTCCGCGCAGTACACAAGAGTTATAAATGGGCGGAATGTGATGGTGGAGGGGCGAAATTGGGCGGAATTGGTACGTTTGAAACGTGGCGGAATTGGGCGGATTTACGGCCCTCTCGCGGCGGAATCTCTCAACTAGGATCTGGCAACATTGGTAATCGATGCAATATGGATAATAACAGGCTAATTTAGAGATCCTCAAGTAAGAGTCTGGACACATTGACAAACAATGTCGGCTGCGTTTAAAAAAAATGCACTCTATACAGACTTTATATCAATTTGGTTCATATAGTATACAGGGTGTCCCATTTTAACTTAGACGGCTGAATAACATGAAAAATTGCAATGTAATCAAAAAATGTTTTAGACAAAAGTCGTATGGTTTCAAGGGGGACATAAGATGGTGGCAATGATTTGACCTTGGATGGTCGTTTGAAGCTCACGTGAACGTTACCTCCAATTTCTTACATGCAACCCCCTATATTGTAGTCGTTTGAAAGGGCATAAAATAAGAAAATTTTTGGCGCTAACCAGAGGTTAATACGTTGACCCGTTCGGGAGTTATTTAAGGTCAAAAATTGACTTTTTCCAACTTTGACCTTAAATAACTCCCGAACGGATTAACGTATCGACCTCTGGTTTGCGCCAAAATTTTTCTTATTTTATGCCCTTTCAAACGGTAAACTACAATATGGGCAGTTCCATTTCAAATTTTTGAGTTAGAGCCCCCTGGGACACTAAAAAATTTTAAGTAAAACTCCCATATTGCAGTATACCGTTTGAAAGGGCATAAAATAAGAAAAATTTTTGTTCAAACCAGAGGTCGATACGTTAATCCGTTCGGCAGTTATTTAAGGTCAAAGTTGGAAAAAGTCAATTTTTGACCTTAAATAACTCCCGAACGGGTCAACGAATTAACCTCTGGTTAGCGCCAAAAATTTTCTTATTTTATGCCCTTTCAAACGATATACTACAATATAGGGGGTTGCATGTAAGAAATTGGAGGTAACGTTCACGTGAGCTTCAAACGACCATCCAAGGTCAAATCATTGCCCCCATCTTATGTCCCCCTTGAAACCATACGACTTTTGTCTAAAACATTTTTTGATTACATTGCAATTTTTCATGTTATTCAGCTGTCTAAGTTAAAATGGGACACCCTGTATAGAAGCACTTGATGACAGGTTCTGTATACAGTCGACACTCCTTATTCGCGGAGTTTACGTACCTGACAACTGCCGCGAATACGGAATCCGCGAATATGGTAGTAGTTAAATGTATGGTAGTATATGGGATACGTTCCAAGAAAAATTAAATAAAACAAAAAATCCAATTGTAAGACAAGATTATTACTTTTATTTAAAGTAATAAAATATGCAATGTGTATAATGAATTTATGTATTAAATATATAATTTTAACTAGATACTGCAACCCGTTTTTCCTCGGTCTCGCCCGCCGAGGAGGCGCGGCTGCAAATTAGCCACCGATAATTAGGTAGAGAGGTAAGACAAAGATATCCGCGAGGTAATCAGATCGTAGGTATCCGCGAGGTATTCCAACAGGTAATCCCGAGGTATTCGCGAGGTATTCCAGCAGGTATTCTCCGAGGTATTCCCAGGCATCAAGATAAACAGGTAACATCCAGATTTTCGCGAGGCATTCAGATAGGTAGATACTTTCCAGTAAATGCGCGAGACATACGGGTAGACGGATAATCTCCCGACTTTCGCGAGGTAGTCCGACAGGTAGGTAATTTCTCGGTAGACTCGCGAGATACTCAGGTAGGCCGATTTCCGCGTACACATCCGCGAGATAACACCAAAGCTTGGGCGCCAGGTGCGAATACGCGCACCACGTTTCGTAATCTTAATCTTAACGCGATCGCCCGGACACGTACGTCCACTCAAGGCGCGAGGTGAGTTTAATATTCTGAGGAAAGGGAAAGGCGGCGCAACGCAATCAACACACACACGTATAAAATAAAGCAGTCAATATATTTCCAGAAAGAACATGCAGTACGATCGAAACGACTGCCACGGATTAACAGAATGAGGTGCTGCTCGAAGGCGGTAAACGCACTTTCAGAAAATAAAGGCAGCATGGAAACGATGGATTAACGGACTCGACGCGAGAGAAAAGTAGACGTTCGCGACACGCTCAGTACACACAAACACGCAAACGGAAATTCTTGACTCACACACACGCACACACGCGAAACTTATGCCCCTCGCACTCGAAAGGCCCCAAACACTCACGCATTCCCCACGTTCGCGGCCATCCCGACAAATGCACGACAAATTATACGCGATATTTCCAGGCTGCCTACGTCGCGACAATCGCAACGAAACCGCAATATCTCCACCGATACGCTTTCCCGGCTCACGGGATGCGACCCACAATACACGATATTTCTCCCGGTACGTCCCACGACGTCCGCGAGACGCGATACGCAATATTTCCCCCGGTGCGCCTCCCCAATTCCCGTGAGACGACACCGAGAGACTTTCCGAATTTCCGAAAGGGCCCAAGGCAACGGCCTCACTCTACCGAGCGCATCCGACACCCACGCGCGAGGCCGCGATACGCCCGGCGCAGCCATGCCCGGGACACTTCCCCACGAGTTGACTGCCGTCCGCACTAGTCCTCGAGGAGGGTTATCACGCAAAATAATCCGTGTGCGCCCTCGGCCGGTCCCCCTCAACCGCGCCACAGGTAGTAGGTACTGAAGGTACCCGATATTCTCCTCGCACGATGTAAACGAACGTGCCGAGGTAACTATTAGGTAATAGAGGCGGAACGGGGGCCGAGGTCGCACACTGAACGCCACAAAAGTACCGGGGTGGAAGCCTTACAGGTGCTGCGTCGTTCAGCGTCCGCTGTTGCGTCGTCACGGGGTGGTCTCGTCTCGGCGTGGTGATCCCTCGCTCGTAGCCGGCACGACAGTGTTCAGTAGAGCGCCCGGCAAGACCACGCCGGGCCCCCGCGCATGCGCGCCCGCCCGCGACCGTTTCTCCCGGCCGACCGTCTTTCAGCGCCGTTCATGATGGCCCACGTGACTGCTGCCGTCTCCGCGCGGGACTTTCAACTGCCGCTTCGCCTTGTTCGTCTGGCGGCCCCGGCCGCGACTCCTCAGGTCCTCAGGGTGCGCCAGGCTGGCCGGGCCTTAGCCACTGGCCGGGGTGGCGTACGTCTCCGGGGACGGCGTCACGGGTCGCGCATCCGCCCCATGGTAGCGGTGTCGGGCCCTCCGTAGGGACCTTGGCGGGACGTCTCCCGACTGGGGTCCCCGGTTTCCTTGTCAGCTGCGGTGGGCTCGGGGGGGTCTGGTCCATTCTGCGGGATCGCAGGGCGGCCCGGCGGCGGGCCCAGGCGCGGCTCACCGGTCGGTGCGGTACTTCTTCCGGTCCCCTCCGACGCCTTGTTGTTCCCTCGTTGCGGCACGAAGCCGTTACAATCGGTGGTCGGCTATCCACCCCCGCAACGTCTGTCGCGCTCCTCCTGAAATTCTCGCAAACTAAATGCTAACGCAATTAACCCTCCCCGATTCGAGTCGAGGGACCATCCCCCGGCATTCCCCTCGGCCGAGCCTACGTCCGGGCGGTGGACGCGACCACGTCACGTCACAATACTTTTAGTTGTTAACTGTTAAAAGTTGTGACGTTGCGGCTTCGCCGCGCGTGGCCGCGTCCCCGCCGCCGTCACAAGGCGCGGGGTTCGCGCCCGACGACGGGCCGGGAGCGTGCGAGGCGTTGGGATCTCCAAGGGACATTAGTTAGCATATGAAAACATTGTATTAATTCCGGTAATTATGTAACGATGCACCCCCCAAATATGCATCGTACCGGCCGTCCACCAGCCGAGCCGCCCGGCCGACCACCTGTCGGGCGAAGAAAGGAGGCGGAATGCCCCCACACACATTTTTAAACACATCAAAGTTGGCGCACTCGCCGCCGGATATCAATTCGGAGCAAACGGATCGATATCCGAAAACGCCCGAACAATATCGAGCGCGTTCGCGACGCCGGAGCGCTCGACGCTCCTACTCCGGCTCGACATCCCCGCCACGTGCGTCTCCGCGTCGGCGATACCCCCACTGCCGAATTAGCAGACCCGGGGGGTATAAAAAGGCGACGAATTCGCCTAATTAAGAGACTCCGTCGTGAGACAGCAATCCGACCAGACCTGTCCGCTGCTCACGACTTCCAGTCCCGATCCTGCTCCTTGCAATCACCAGCCGTGTCGACGAGGTTGAGAGTACTCAGTCTCTATTCGGGAGTTCCCGTACGCCGACACCGCTGTCCTGAGCCCCGGTCGTACTGGTGAGGTTGAGCGTACTCGTCTCTTCCGAGAGTTCTCGGTTACCAGTGCCGCCGTTTATCACACGCCAAAGTCCACGTTTCGTGCAGAGCGTTCTCTGTACGCCGGGCGTACCCGGCCGTGGTCTTTCCCTTGACGTGGTCTTTCCTTGACGTGCACTGGACAGAGCGTGCTCCGTCTTGCCGGGTGTTCCCGGTTGCCGTCTACGTGTACTGTGGAGGAGAGTACTCCTTCCAGTCGGGTGTTCCCGATTACACGCAGCTTCCTGACATCTTGTCAAGATCATCGCGCCGCTATTTTAACGCGCTCGCCTGTGCAACCTCGCGTAATTGCACACGCTTCGTGACATTGTATCGCGCACCTAATCGCTCCGCGTGCCGTACACGCCTCGCGCCGTCCTAAGGCATTTACACGAATTTTCCAAATTAGGCGCCGCCTACTTACCGCGCTACTTTCACTTTTCGCGACGCCCCACGCGGGCCATCGACCGCGCCCATCGACCGCGATACAAAGCGTCCCGTCAGCTACCGCCGTAAGCCCGTCACGTAAATCCGGGAAACTATCGCGCATCGCCGTGCGATCCCCTCGCACGTATATTGTAACTCGAACTAATACTTGTATTAACAACGCGACATTTTTTATACATTGTAACAGCAATACTGAGGCTGTTGCCTCATCTAATATTGTAAATCTAATAACTTCAGTTTATAATAAACCTTCAGTAATTATCAGATACCGATATCTCGTCTCTTCCTCCGCGCCTCTTTCTCGACCCTGACCAGCCGCGAGCTAAGATCCGAGCATCGGGAAAACAGGTTGTTTTATGGCGCCCGAACAGGGACTCGACTGTTAGGAGGAGACGTTCGCGGAAACAGTGTAATGCGAAGCGAATATTACCGTCTTAATAAAATCGAATTAAGTAACGAACTCCAGAAATACGGTCTAGACACCGAAGGCAGCATCGACATACTCCGTCAACGATTACGCCAATACTTTAACGAGCACGCCGAGATGTTCGCGAATACCGCGTCAAACGAAGCCCCCCTCGGGCCCGCGCCCGCGATCACCGTAATACCCGCAACACCGTTAGAAAACGCGCCCGTGGTAGAATCCGCCTCCGCTTCAACTCAAATCATGAATCAGATGCGTAAATGGGGCTTACATTTCGACGGAAAAGACCCGTGGGCATTCCTGGAACGTATCGACGAGTTAAGAGCCGCGTACGAATTCTCCGACGCACACTGGCTACGGGGCCTACCCGAGTTACTCAGGGTGGACGCACTCCTCTGGTGCCGGAATAACCGCAAAAACTGGGATAGCTGGGCCGACTTTATAGCCGACTTTAAAGATACGTTTTTACCGCGACGTTACCGGCTACAATTAATAAATGGAATCCGCGACCGAGTACAGAAGGAGGGGGAACCGTATGTCAAGTACGCGACACACATGTTAGCTCTTATGCGTCGGGCGGGTGGATATTCTCCCGAGGAGCAAGTCGAGCAACTCTACGAGAATCTCCACCCTGATTACCAGAATCGAATCTGGCGGAGCGACGCGACGTGCGCAACCCCCGGGATCTCCAACAACGCGCGGGCGAATTTGAGAGACTTCAAGTCAATCGCAAAAAGCGAGCTCCCGCAAAAATCGCGGATACGCCGATAGCCGCCGCCGCGTACAATCGCAGTGAGTGTTGTTGGAAATGCAAACAACGCGGACACACGCGTTTCGATTGCCGTCGCCCCGCTCGGAAATTTTGCTCGCAATGCGGCAAGGATGGCGTCCTTACCAAGGACTGCCACCCGCCGCCGGGAAACGGAACCGGGACCGCGGACACGCTGGCCGTCTCCCGGTCCTCGCAGTAGAGTTTACGGCCCGGCCGCACTTAACAGTACGCGTAAGCAACCATCCGCTCGACGCGCTTTTAGACACCGGGTCCGAGGCGTCTTTTACTAACGAACACACCGCCCAGCTCGCGCAGACTCTCGGTTTTCCGATAGCACCGGAGGAGGGGGAGGTCCAATTAGCTAACGGTCATCACATCAGACTGCCCGGCCGCGTCCGTTTGCCAATCCTCGCCGACGAACGAATAATATGGCATACATTTCGGATAATGCCGAACTTAAAAAGCGCGCTACTCTTTGGAATAGACTTTTTGGCCAAGCTAGGCCACCCGATACCGGTCCCGGGACCCGCGGACGCGCCCAATCCCACACCGGCTGCCGCAACAACCGAAGGGATAGTTCCGCGCACGCCCGAGGAGGAGAAACGGCTTCAACTATTCTTGCGGGAAGAACTACCGTTGTTCGACCGAATCGCCGGTCCCACTGACCGAACCGAGCACCATATTCGCGTAAAAAATAACGTACGCCCAATTAAACAGCGATACCGCCCGCGAAACCCAGCCATGCAGGCTATCATTGACACCGAGGTCGATAAAATGATAAAAGACGGAATAATTGAGCGTTCACACAGCGCCTGGAGCTCCCCTGTCGTCGTGGTCCGTAAGAAGGACGGGGGGCATCGATTTTGCATCGACTTCCGAGCGGTTAACAACGCGACCGACCCGGATGCCTACCCTCTCCCCCAGATTAACGCGACTCTGGATAAATTACGCGGGGCGAAGTATCTTACAACGCTCGATCTGAAAAATGGATATTGGCAAGTGCCCCTCACGCCGTCGAGTCGACCAGTCACCGCATTCACGGTACCCGGGAAAGGGCTATTTCAGTTTAAAGTCATGCCGTTCGGACTCCACTCCGCCCCCGCGACGTTTTAGCGCCTGTTAGACACCGTTCTCGGCCCCGCACTTGAGCCTCACGTGTTTGTCTACCTCGACGATATAATCATTATCAGTGAAACCTTCGACCAGCATATACAGCTGTTACGCGAGGTATTCCGACGACTCCGCGCCGCGAATTTAAAGTTAAATCCGGACAAATGCCGATTTTGTGTCGACCGTCTACGATACCTCGGACACGTCGTCGACCGCGAGGGGCTTCGCACCGATCCGGAGAAAACGCGAGCAATCACTCGATGGGAACGGCCTCAAAGCGTGAAGGATATTCGACGGTTTTTGGGAGTAGCCTCGTGGTACAGGCGTTTTATTAAAGATTTAGCGACCGTCGCCGCGCCTCTCACCGCTTTAACCCGGAAAAACGCTCGTTTTAACTGGGGGACTGACGAAGACGCCGCGTTCGAGCAACTCAAAAAACGCTCACCACCGCGCCGGTTCTCGCCTGTCCGGACTTCTCGCGGCGCTTTATCTTGCAGACCGACGCCAGCACCTCCGGCCTCGGGGCCGTACTTACGCAGAATTTCCCGGAGGGGGAGAGGGTAATCGCCTACGCGAGTCGAACGTTAAACGCAGCCGAAAAAAACTACAGCGCGACCGAGCTCGAATGCCTTGCCGTAATTTGGGGGATCCGGCGGATGCGCGACTACCTGGAGGGATACCCATTTACGGTCATCACCGATCACCAGTCCCTCCGGTGGTTGCAAAAACAGGACGCCCCTACCGGGAGACTAGGACGCTGGGCATTCGAGCTCCAGCAGTTCGATCTAAAAATAAAATATCGAAAGGGAACACTGAACCGAGTCGCGGACGCTCTCTCGCGCCAACCCGTGGCCGCCGCGATCACCGAACCTCCTCGTTGCCGCTGGTACCAACGAACGCTTCGCGCCGTGCAAAACGCCCTTCGCGACTTCCTGGACTACGATATCAGAGACGGGAGATTGTTCCGCCATGTGCTCCACGAACTCGACTTCAAAGAAGTTCCCGCCGACGGTCAGTGGAAAGAGTGCGTGGCGAAGAATATGCGACCGGAAGTTCTTTGCCGAAACCACGACGCGCCTACCGCCGGACATCTCGGCATCGCGAAAACGATTTCCCGCATTGCACAATTATATTACTGGCCCGGTATGTTTAGAGAAATTGCGCGTTACGTTCGAAGCTGCCCGAAGTGTCTCAGACACAAGGTCGCGCAAACCCGGCCGGCCGGTACATTACACGCGACCGCTGTTGCTCGCCCGTGGCAACAAGTTACGTTGGATCTCGTCGGACCCTTGCCCCGCTCGACGAAGGGGCATACATGGGTCCTGACGATGCAAGACCGCTTCACCAAGTGGTTAGAAATGCGCCCCCTGCGCCGCGCCACCGCCGGCGCCGTCACGACAAACATTTCGGAGGCCGTTATACTCCGCCAGGGATGCCCGGAAGTAATTCTGTCCGACAACGGGACACAATTACGATCCGCGCAACTGGAGAAAATGCTTGCCGCGCACAATGTTCGACACGCATACACGCCTGTACACGCGCCGCATTGCAACCCGGTGGAGCGCACGAATCGAGTAGTTAAAACGATGATCTCTCAATATGTAGATAAGAATCACCGAAATTGGGATGAACGGCTCACCAAGTTGCAATTTGCGTATAATACCGCGCGACATGAGGCCACGGGCTATACGCCCGCCTACTTGAATTTCGGCCGCGAGCTCGTATCCCCGCTTAACCGCGACGCCGCCCCGAATAGCGCCGCTCCCCCACCTGATGTAAGACGCCGGCACCTCGAGGAAGCCTACGAGCTCACGCGAATTCATCTCGCACGTGCTTTTCAAAGACAGCAAAAATATTACAATTTACGGCGCCGCCCGTGGACGCCGAAAATAGGGGAGTGGGTATGGAAACGCGAATACCCACTCTCCAACAAAACCGCCGCGTTTAACGCGAAACTTGCGCCAAAGTTCCGAGGCCCCCTCGAGGTGCGACGAATCGTATCCCCCGTAATTGTGGATCTACGAGATCGCGGCGGAAAGTGGATTCGCCATATCCAAGACCTAAAACCTGCGCCAGCCGCCCCACCATCCGGAAAGGACGATGACACGAGCTCTGAAAACAGTGACGACGAAAACAACGAGATGCCCGTCGACGCCGAGGGGAGAGGTGCACTTGGACACGGTACATTTGGACACCGTTCAATTGGGCACGATCATTTGGACACGATCTATTGGACACCGTTCGTTTGGACACCGTTCATTTGGACACCGTTTATATGGACACCGTTCATTTGGACACGAGAATACGCGACTTGTGCACTTGGACACGAAAATGAACGACCTGTGCACTTGGACACGAGAATACGCGACCTGTTCACTTGGACACGAAAATGCGCGACCTGTTCACTTGGACACGAAAATGCGCGGCCTGTGCAGTTGGACACGAAAATGCGCGACCTGTTCACTTGGACACAAAAATGCGAAATAACATTCGATGATAAATATGTCGCAGCCACATGGTGTACACACACACACACACACACACACACACACACACACACACACACACACACACACACACACACGGGGGGGTGCAAGGGGGGCCTTCGGCCCCCCTCCCGCACCCCTTCCGCCGATAGGCAAGGTGGATCTTGCTTTATAACTTAGCATAGGTTAATGACGCGCTTTATAAGTATGCGCTGTAAGTTGAAGCACATACTTGTAAAGCGCGTCACTAACCTATGCTAAATTGTAAAGCGACGTCCACCCTGCCTACCGGCGGAGGGGGTGCGGGAGGGGGGGGCCGAAGGCCCCCCTTGCACCCCCCGCGTGTGTGTGTGTGTGTGTGTGTGTGTACACCATGTGGCTGCGACATATTTATCATCGAAAGTTATTTCGCATTTTCGTGTTCAAATGAACAAGTCGCGCATTTTCGTGTCCAACTGCACAGGCCGCGCATTTTTGTGTCCAAGTAAACAGGTCGCGTATTCTCGTGTCCAAGTGCACAGGTCGTTCATTTTCGTGTCCAAGTGCACAAGTCGCGTATTCTCGTGTCCAACTGCACAGGCCGCGCATTTTCGTGTTCAAGTGAACATTTCGCGCATTTTCGTGTCCAAATGAACGGTGTCCATATAAACGGTGTCCAAATAAACGGTGTCCATATAAACGGTGTCCAAATGAACGGTGTTCAAACGAACGGTGTCCAATAGATTGTGTCTAAATGACCGTGTCCAAATAAACTGTGTACAAATGTACCGTGTCCAAGTGCAGGCCTCTCGACGCCGAGAACAGTAACAACTCCGACACAGAAAACAATGATACAAACAGAGAGGACGGTGACGATAATAATGAGACGATCACCGAGGACGATGATGAGACAAAAGAGCCGTAAATATCAACACCCCCTCCAGCCAAAAAATTCACGAAAATATACGATAGAACCTCCAGACAGACCACCGAGAGACTCAGATAGACAGCAACCGTCGCAATGAGCACACCAACGGAAAGCACTGTCGAGCAAGACATCGTCGAGGAGATTAACGCTCTGCTGGCTGAACCACTAGAGTACGACCCAGAGAATCCTGACTTCGGCGCGACATGGGCACGGCTCTTCAAGCCCGGAGCAGCAGCCGCTACAGCCGCAATCACCGAAGCAACCGGCCAGACGCCGGCCAGGAAAAGCGTTCCTGTTGTAGGATGCAAGCTCCAGCGCTCGGATCACCAGCAGCGGCGCAAGATGAGCTGGTTAACTACACCGCCGCCACCACTACCGAGCCGAAGGAAAACGACCACGGTCAAGCCGGCAACCGCCGCTACGGCCCCGACCGTAGCCACGACTACCTGGCCGGCTCCAACCATGCCGAGGGCCCTAATCGAGCCTCCAGCGATTGCAACGGCCGCAACGCTACCATCAACAGCAGCTACCACGCCGCCGAAGGAAACACCACGGCCAGCTCCAACCGGCACCGGAGAAACTAAAATCCCCCTGGCCAAGGGCCCAGAGCCGCACCCGCCGATCCAGGTACAGGTGGAACCCGGGCACGTCGTCCTTGTACCACACTTCGCCGCTCACGTGTCACGCCATTACAAGGCAAGATCCAGAGGACAACGCTGGCACATCAGGTTCAACCGAACCGGCACCGTACGAAGTATCCGACGTATGGAGGAAGCGCCAAAATCGCACTATCTAAGGAGGGGGGGGGTGATGTAACAATGCACCCCCCAAATATGCATCGTTCCGGCCGTCCACCAGCCGAGCCGCCCGGCCGACCACCTGTCGGGCGAAGAAAGGGGGCGGAATGCCGCCACACACATTTTTAAACACATCAAAGTCGGCGCACTCGCCGCCGGATATCGACTCGGAGCAAACGGATCGATATCCGAAAGCGCCCGAACAATATCGAGCGCGTTCGCGACGCCGGAGCGCTCGACGCTCCTACTCCGGCTCGACATCCCCGCCACGTGCGTCTCCGCGTCGGCGATACCCCCACTGCCGAATTAGCAGACCCGGGGGGTATAAGAAGGCGACGAATTCGCCTAATTAAGAGACTCCGTCGTGAGACAGCAATCCGACCAGACCTGTCCGCTGCTCACGACTTCCAGTCCCGATCCTGCTCCTTGCAATCACCAGCCGTGTCGACGAGGTTGAGAGTACTCAGTCTCTATTCGGGAGTTCCCGTACGCCGACACCGCTGTCCTGAGCCCCGGTCGTACTGGTGAGGTTGAGCGTACTCGTCTCTTCCGAGAGTTCTCGGTTACCAGTGCCGCCGTTTATCACACGCCAAAGTCCACGTTTCGTGCAGAGCGTTTTCTGTACGCCGGGCGTACCCGGCCGTGGTCTTTCCCTTGACGTGCACTGGACAGAGCGTGCTCCGTCCTGCCGGGTGTTCCCGGTTGCCGTCTACGTGTACTGTGGAGGAGAGTACTCCTCCCAGTCGGGTGTTCCCGATTGCACGCAGCTTCCTGACATCTTGTCAAGATCCTCGCGCCGCGTATCCACACGCCATTTTAATGCGCTCGCCTGTGCAACCTCGCGTAATTGCACACGCCTCGTGCAATTGTATCGCGCACCTAATCGCTCCGCGTGCCGTACACGCCTCGCGACGTCCTAAGGCATTTACACGAATCTTTCAAATTAAGCGCCGCCTACTTACCGCGCTACTTTCACTTTTCGCAACGCCCCACGCGGGCCATCGACCGCGCCCATCGACCGCGATACAAAGCGTCCCGTCAGCTACCGTCGTAGGCCCGTCACGTAAATCCGGGAAGCTATCGCGCATCACCGTGCGATCACCTCGCACGTATATTGTAACACGAACTAATACTTGTATTAACAACGCGACATTTTCTATACATTGTAACAGCAATACTGAGGCTGTCGCCTCATCTAATATTGTAAATCTAATAACTTCAGTTTATAATAAACCTTCAGTAATTATCAGATACCGATATCTCGTCTCTTCCTCCGCGCCTCTTTCTCGACCCTGACCAGCCGCGAGCTAAGATCCGAGCATCGGGAATACAGGTTGTTTTAATTATTTATATAAGCGGCGCCCCACCGATCGAAGAGGAGGACACCGCATCGGAAACCAGCTGTCGGCGGAAGATTACGGCCCACCCGGTAGAAGGTTGAAGTGGGCGGCCCGGCGAAGCGAGGCGCGAGGCGGCGGTCGAAGGATGAGGGGTCCGCGTGAGCCTAGCAGGGGCGGACACGGGTGCCACCGCGAGGGCGCATGGCACCCCGCGCGCGAGGAATCACGAGCCGCCGACGATGGAGATTGTTACATCGCACTACTATGCTGTCGAGTCCAGAGGCGGAGGATCGACGGCCGGAGCCGGCGGAGAGGCAGTCCCTACCCCGGGAGGAACTCGAGGGCGTGGGCCCGCGGATTGAGCGAGGGTGCAACGCGCCCCTCCGATTTACGGCATTGCGCGGATCGAAACAATCACGCGCGACGTCGATGACGGCCGTGCCGGCGCGCAAAACGGTCGCGCAACCCCCGCGTAGGGGCGAGGAGTTCGACTCGCGATCAAGTGCGACGTCGCTCTTCCTCTCCCGTGCCATCCGCCGAATAGGAAAGACGTGTTCCGTCGTGCGTGCGTTGGTGAGGTGAATCTCGGCCCGTACGAGTACTCTTGAGCCGCAGCCGACCCGGGGGAGCGAGGAGGCCGTGCCGGCGAGGACGACCCGCGAGGAGCAGCGTATCAGTGAGGTCGCCCGTGTGAATTTTGTAAAGCCACGAACGGACTGCGAGGGGTCACGCTCCCGCTCTGCTGTCGACGCGCCATATTTTCGCGTTTCTTGTTAGCCGTTGCAAGGTGCTCGGCGTAACTCTCGTTTTTCGGTTGGCGGTCGGCATCAAGCGCGAGGGACCCCGAGCGCGGTTGTCGTGGGCGTAGGTATCGGAGCGAGCCTCTGGAGATCCGCGGTTGGGGAAGCGCCGGAGAGCCCCCGAATACCGGGGTACGCGGACGCGAGTGATAGTGTTGCGGCGGAAAGTTCGCGAGTTCGCCATCTTGTCGGGTGCCGAGCGTGAGTCGCGGATTCCGGCGATCGCATGTCTCGAAGTCGTCCTAAAGTGCGACGTTCGGTCTCGCGTTCCGCGACTTGCTCTCGCCGTATCAGTGTTCGAGTTCGTATTTACTGGAATATTCTCACGATCGCGTATTGCGCCAAGGCGTGTACTTGGTCGCGCGCTGAGTTGTCGCGGGTTTAAATACTCGGTGGCGTGCTCACTACGATAATCGTGGAGTTTTGCGCCGCGTTAATGATTGTCGCGTATTTCGCCTTCGGGCGACGGAATCCTCTCGCGGGTGCGAAGATTATCCCGCGTGCGTCCAGCGGGGCGCGGGAATCCGTCAACCTTCAGGTATTGTTGCATATTAGGCTATACTTCGTATATTTAGCGATCCGCGCCTTTCGTGTAGCGTCCACCGTATTAATTTTTGCGATATTCGCGATATTAATTTTGGCGATTTGTGTTATTTGGCGTACTAATTTTGCATTATCTCGTATAATCTTCCGTATTAGAATTTTGTGTTAGATGTCCTATGATATTTCGCGAGCTGTGTTACTCCGCACAGCATTGGCGTTATTATAGTTTATTCCGCGTATTATCCGCTGTATTAATTGTCGCGATATTCTTCTTATATTTCGCCACCTGCGTTGCGTTGGTATTTCGTTGTCGTGATCTGCGTTATTCTGAATTGTTTTCTTTTATTTTTCGCGATCCGTGCTAGTCTGTGTATCGTTTTCGTAGCGTATTATTCTCTGCGTTAATTTTTGCGGCCTGCGTTATTCGAGGCACTATCTCTTCTATTACTTTCCGCGCGTTGCTGTCGGTTTACCGCTGTCGTCCCTGTTAACTATCGCTCTTATTCTTATTCCGACGCATTTCTACACCACCTAATTGCAAATAAACTTCCGTATTATTCTCTCTCCGTTAATCTTTAACTAAACGCTATTATTCGTTCTTTTATTGTCAACTAATTAAATAAAAATACATTACTTAATTCGCCAGTAATAATTAAACAAATTCAGAATCTTTAATCGACTAAACTGGCAATATTCAATCATCTTTTCAAAATGAACTTTTTTGAAAGACTGCGAGCCGACCAGATTTGTCAGATTCACACAGCACGTTTCAGATCAAATCGAGATGATGAAATTCGACCATGGATTTGGTCCGTTGATGTAGATAGTTTAATTTAATTTTAATTTTTATTGCGAAAAATATTACCCCAGCCAGGGTTCGAACCTGGAACCTCCCGCATTCCGTTCGGGCGTCGTAACCAATTCGACTACCAGGGCATGTGGTAATATTCATCGCAATAACACATATTAAGATGACTTCTAAACAATAATAAGATGGAACACCGATATTCTATAGTCAAAGGTGTGGGTATAATAATAATACATTACTTAATTCGCCAGTGATAATTAAACAAATTCAGAATCTTTAATCGACTATCTTCAATCGACCATCTCGATTTGATCTGAAACGTGCTGTGTGAATCTGACAAATCTGGTCGGCTCGCAGTCTTTCAAAAAAGTTCATTTCGAAAAGATGATTGAATATTGCCAGTTTAGTCGATTAAAGATTCTGAATTTGTTTAATTATCACTGGCGAATTAAGTAATGTATTATTATTATACCTACACCTTTGACTAGAATATCGGTGTTCCATCTTGTTATTGTTTAGAAGTCATCTTAATATGTGTTATTGCGATGAATATTACCACATGCACCGGTAGTCGAATTGGTTACGACGCCCGAACGGAATGCGGGAAGTTCCAGGTTCGAACCCTGGCTGGAGTAATATTTTTCGCAATAAAAATTAAAATTAAATTAAACTATCTACATCAACGGACCAAATCCATGGTCGAATTTCATCATCTCGATTTGAACTGAAACGTGCTGTGTGAATTTAATTAAATTAACTCTCTTAATTACTCTTTATTTGCTGCGTTCGGAATAAAGATTATTAAAATTCACCATTAAATAGACGACTTTCGTGCGACTTATTTAACCGTCACCCAATGCAACCAAAAAGCCAGAGCGCGAGAAAATAGAGAAAAGTAAATTAAAGCGTCAATGTTTATTCTGTACATTGACGCTTTAATTTATTTTTCTTTATTTTCTCGCGCTCTGGCTTTTTGGTTGCATTGGGTGACGGTTAAATAAGTCGCACGAAAATCGTCTATTTAATGGTGAATTTTAATAATCTTTATTCCGAACGCAGCAAATAAACTACTTGCACACTTAAAAACTATGAGGAAGCAATGTGCAAGTTTCTACTTGCACACTTAAAAAGTATAAGGAAGCAATGTGCAAGTTTCTACTTGCACACTTAAAACTGTGAGGAAGCAATGTGCAAGTTTCTACTTGCACACTTAAAAACTATGAGGAGTTCTTGGCAATTTTAACCGACGTTATCTTTTAAGTAAGATTTTTGAAAATTTTAATTATGGCTTAAAAAAATCTAGTACTTTTCTGAAAATTTAATTGCTTCAAACTTAATAAAATTAAAATTTTTTAAAACTCCCAAATCATGGTTCAAATCGATTAAACGAAAACACAACCTGTTTCGCACGATAGGTCATATAACGTAATAATTATTTATTTTTTTCTGGGTGTATCCCATTAGACTTTAGAACCCGGTGCATTTATTTTAATAAATAAAGTATTAATAATGAATGGATATTATTCAAATTGACTAGAAATGTCCTTGGTTGCTCTTTTACAAATGAGATAGCGGGATGTATTCTTTTTAGAGAGAGTATTATTTGAGGAAGGTTGCTCTAACTTCTGCAAATTTTGAAATATTGGACTGAGCGGGGGGGGTATTAACGCTATCCCCGGGGGGCAAGATTAGCTATGCTCGAAGGACCAGAGGGGGGTAATTATAATCCCTTCGCGACAAAGATAGCAAAATAGGCGAAAGAAAGCGAAAGCGCATGCATACGACTAAAAGCGACTCACCGCTCGGGCGCCCGTCGTCTCCCGGTTGACTCCGACTCTCGTCCCGTTCTTGTCGTATCCCCACGTGGCCAGCCTCTGCCGGTCCGACATGCAGGCGGATGCAGCAGGCACAAGGTTGCAGGCAGGCAAGCAGGCTCAGGAGCAAGGCGTAAAGAAGGCACAAGCAGGTACAAGCGGGCGAAAGCACGAGCAAGCAAGGCAGGCAAAAGATCGGTCCCCAAGAGTGGGGGGAAGATCGCTATCGGACGTCCGAAACTTCGTGCGCGTTTGAAAGCTCCTTATGGATGAGCGGTTTTGCGATGAGTGTGTGCTCGCGGTCCTGCAACGTGAGCCGCGAGCGAGTATTTGCTCCTCTCTTTGGGGGTAATCGCTGCCGTCGGTGGATCAACGATGGCAGCACCAATTGGTGAGTCGCATGATTCAAATTGTCCCGATCGCGATCCACCGACGTCACGCGAACATTAATAATTGGCAACTAATAATCGAAATATGCAATTAACCGCAAAATGTGCGCAACTAATAACTAAAATAACAAAGGCAATTAACCTAAAATAAACAAGACAAATTAATCAAATATATATACAAGGCGGTACGCCAAACATACCGCCCCCCAAAATACGACGTATTTTCTATACTTCATTGGTCGTCCTCTGGTGAATTGTCCATCGGCAAGGGACACAATTTCACCAGAGGACGAGTAAGAGGGCCATCCGTTGTCCTCACTGTGGCGACTCGAGAGATCACGTCGCGGCCCGGGTGCAGCTCCGTTATTCGCCCTCGCTTCCACTGAAGGGGAGGAGCGTTTTCATTTTTCAGTAGGACCAGCGTGTCCTTTTGTACCGGATCAGGCAATGACCTTAACCATTTTGGTCGCTGCTGCAGAGTGTGCAAATACTCCTCATGCCGACGTCTCCAAAATTGTTGGTGCAAGTGTTGCACCAGTTGCCATCGATCAAGTCTACCTATCGGCACTGGCTCTACGTCCGGATACGGAACCGCTACGACGGGCTCCAAGGTGAGGACATGCCCCGGCGAAAGCACCTCGAGGTCATTAGGATCGGCTAGTAGGGCACAGAGGCCGGGAGTTTAGGATGGCCTCTATTTGCGTTATAAGAGTGCCGAATTCCTCTACGGTGAGGATCTGCGCTCCCACGACGCGTTTTAAATGGGTCTTCATAGATTTGACCCCGGCCTCCCAAAGGCCACCGAAGTGTGGCGCAGAGGGAGGGTTAAACGACCATCGAATCTGTTCTCGTTTTGACGCGGCTTGCATGCAACTGATGAGCTCCCGATGAGCTCCGACAAAGTTCGTGCCGCAATCGCTATACATCCGCGAACAGCGGCCACGCCTAGCAATGAAGCGCCTCAGAGCCGACAGGAACGATTCGGTGGATAGAGAGAATGCGAGTTCCAAGTGAACCGCCTTCGTGGCAAAACAAACAAACAGGCAAACGTAGGCCTTAAACGCGGTCGCTCCGCGAGAACGACGATGATAAATTAAGAATGGCCCGGCATAATCGACTCCGGCGATTGAAAAGGGCTTAGCCTGGCGCACGCAATCTAGAGGCAGGTCCGCCATTGGCGGTTGCATAGTACGAGGGTTCGCCCGAAAGCATTGATAGCATCGCGAAAGACAACGTTTAATGGCCTGTTGGGCTCCTTGAACCCAAAAATTTTGCGATAGGACATATTGTAGCGCTCGGCGCCCCGGATGCAAGTGTAGACGATGGGTGCGCTCGATTATGAGTTCCGTGAGCCGATGTTTGTTCGGTAACAGTGCCGGGTGCTTGGCCTCATACGGAATCGCGGAATGACTCAGTCTACCGCCCACCCTGAGGACTCCGCGCGCATCCAAGAAGGGCGCGAGTTTTTGGAGAGGTTTCGAGCACTTCTGCTTGTGCTTTAGTCTGTCGAGATCCTCTGCGAAGCAACAAGATTGAACAAATCTAACGAGATATAGTAAAGTCGAATGGAATTCAATTTGGTCTACAACTAAAGTTTTATGGAGCGAATCTGATTTAAGTCGATTGACGAAACGCAAACAATAAGCAAATATTCTAACTAATTTATCTAATGACGAAAAGCGATCGAAAAGCGAGTCAATAATAGCGGCAGAGTTCACGGCATCAGGATTCGCGGAGACAAAGACGCGTGATTTTTCCTCCTCTTCAGGAAGATTATCGACTTCCGATATCGTTTCCGGAGAAGGTTGAAATTTAATTAGCCACGCAGGGCCAGTCCACCAAATTGGGTGGTCCACTAACTCCTGCGGGAACAAGCCCCTTGAGCAACAGTCGGCTGAGTTAGACTTAGTGTCGACATGTTTCCTGCAAGATATGTCTGTGTTGGACTGGATGCGGGCGACGCGATTACGCACGAACGTTTTCCAACGGTGTGGAGCGGAGCGTATCCAGGCAAGGGCAACCTCTGAATCTGACCAGGCGTATGTTGCGTTGATCGCGACCTCAGGCCGGAGGATGCTTCCGATATATTCTAGTAATTTCGAAAGCAGAACCGCCGCGCACAGCTCGAGTCTCGGCAGTGTGACGGCCTTAAACGGGGCCACCTTTGATTTAGCGCTAAGCATTCGAATCACGACGCCGTTTTCGGTAACGATCCTAATATACACGACGGCTCCGTAGCCTTGCGCGCTCGCGTCGCAAAATCCGTGGATTTCTCGTCGGACTACGTTGTCCGCTGCGATAGTACGAGGTATGCGAACGGAGGTTAGCGCGGGGAGTTCCGACTTGTATTTTTCCCACCCAGAACATATCTCCGAAGGGGGCCTCTCGTCCCATTCCAATTTGAGAATCCAGAGCTGCTGGATCAATCGCTTAGCCGCGAATGTAAGCGGCGTCAAAAAACCCAATGGGTCAAAGATTCTAGCTAATTCGGAGAGAATGGTGCGTTTGGTGCAGGCTCTGTCCAACGGATTGACCTGAAAGCCAAAGCTGTCCGACTGAGAATACCAGCGGAGGCCGAGAACCTTAAGAAACTGATATTCAGGTGATTCGAAGGATAACAACGACTGGCTACAGAGTTCCGGATCGAGATCAGCTAAAACCGACGGATGGCTGCTGGCCCATTTCCTGAGTTCGAAACCCGCGGTTTTAAGCAAGGCTTGTAATTGCCGCCGAAGCTCACGGGCCTTTCTACCGACTCGACGCTTGCCACCACGTCGTCGACATAGACACACTTTTCCAAGACGGCCGCGGCCAATGGGTAACTTATTTTGCTCTACGCCGCTAGTCTCAATAAGCAAGCGATTGCCAGGTACGGCGAGCACGTCAATCCAAAGGTGACGGTCAGCAGTAAATAATCTGAGATGGGGTCGTTCTCTGAAAAACGCCACACTATTCGTTGATAGTTGCACTGAAAAAGTTCAACTAAGATCTGGAGGAACATCTGCTTGACGTCCGCGGTAAGCGCCACGGGACCGATCCGGAATCTCACTAATACTACGACTATGTCTGGCTGTAATTTAGGGCCGGATCGCAACATTTGATTTAACGAGACGCCATTCAGATCCTTGGCCGACGCGTCAAACACGACACGCAATTTCGTGGTTGCGCTGTCGGATTTGAGTACCCCATGATGAGGCAAGTAGAACACAGATCCGTCCACTGGGAACGGCTGCTTGATCAATTTCATATGGCCATTGTCTAAATAATCCTGCATAAACTTACTATAATTTATTTTGAACTCTGCATCCGACCTAAAGCGACGTTTCAGAGCGCGAAATCTATTCAAGGCTATCTGTCGCGTACCGACAAAATGAGGGTTATCCTTCACGAAAGGATACGATACTACAAAGCGACCCGATACATCGCGACGCGTGGTCCGCGAAAATAATTCCTCGCAACGCTTGTCTTCCTGAGAATATGGCGGGGCCGCAGGGATCTCGTCCAATTGCCAAAAACGACTAAGAGACTCGTCCAGAGAGTCGAGAATCAGAAACGAATGTGTGGGTTGAGGGGGCTGTGTTGACACCGAGCCGACAAGAACCCAGCCGAATACTGAATTGAAGGCATCTGGTTCGCCCCTTTTCCCTACACGGCGGCCATCTCGGAGTAGAGACGTAAAAATATCCGCGCCAAGCAAGATGTCGATGGGGCCAGGCCGATGATACTGCGGATCAGCAAGCTCCAGTTCCTCTAAATGTTCCCACGCTCTTTGTTCTATCCGACTACTAGGCAATTGGGCGGAGATGCGTGGAAGGATCGTAGCCTCTATTGGGATGTGAGTGCCGCTGATGCCCCGCGCCCGAATCACGAATGAGGTACTGCCTCGAGTGGCAGCCGCCTTAGTGTCGTTCACCGCCAAGACTATGGTGTGACGCTTGATTCGTCCGAAACCGCCCCTTCGCATGCAATCTTCCGAAATAAAATTTAACTGACTCGCGCTGTCCAGCAGAATACGGACGGTGAAGGGACTTCCGTGTACGTCGAGAGCCTCGGCCTGCACCGTTGACAACAATACGATCGCGTTTGATTTTACCACGCTAGTCATGGTGACGAGGGGCTCATTCTCCTGCGGTGACGAACTCTTTTCCGTTTCCAATGCAGAGGAGGCTCCGGCGACCGTAGGGGTACTCGTCGTACTCGAATTCCGTTCGAAGTGCAAGAGCGTATGATGCTTGGTCTTGCACGACTGACACACCCACGTCGACGGGCAGTTGTTAACGCCATGACCCGCGCGAAGGCAATTCAGACACAAATTCGCGGTTTTTGCCGTTGAATGTCGCTCCCTGGGAGATAAATTTAAGAATCGAAGACACTTAAATACGAGATGCTGCTCCTTACAGACCGGGCATTCGGCGGTTTGAGTTGCAAGCGCGGAAGCCGATGCGGTTTTTTTTTATGATTGACTTTGCGACTTTACTTTAGCCGGTTTCGGCGCGGAATTCGACACGGACGCGAGGACCGTGCAATAATTCGTCAAGAATTTTATAAGTTGGTCGTAACTCGGCTACTCTACCGTCATGTGTCCGGCTTCAAATTTTTCCCGTAGTGTGGGAGTGAGCTTTTCCAACAAGTGGTTAAATAGCATAAAGTCCCATGATTCCACCGGGTATTGCATCAGTTGCAACGCTCTCGTGTTTTCGACGATCGCGTCTAACAATGCGTACAAGGCTTCCGCTGAGTCTGTCTGCAATGGCTTGGCGTGTACAAACGAACGCCAATATTGCGTGGCCATCTTGTGCTTATTCTCATATCTAGCGATTAACGAGTCATAAGCGATCAAGTAATTTTCCGCGGATAACGGTAGGTTTCTTACTACTTTGAGCGCCTCTCCCGATAGCGAGGCCAACAAATATTGATACTTCTCCATGGAGGAGATATTCCGATTCTCGTGAATGGCGGTGTTATATAATGCGATGAACGAGGGCCCAAGAGCGAGATCTCCGGAGAATTGCGGTAGCGAGATTTTGGGCAGTCGAATAGACGATGTTTGAACCGGGGCCTGAGGGGACGCGGTGGTCGCCTGCAGGGCGGGAGCAAGCGCATGATACCGTTCCCTCACGGTCCAAAGCACTTTGTCGAATTCCTTCCGGACCGCGTCCTCGGCGTCATAATCGGCGTCCGGGGTGTCCTGTATAATTTTGAGGTGCAGAGATTCGAAATCATCCGCGGTCTTCGACACGCTCGCGAAACGGGTCAAAAAGGTGCCCCTAAAACCCACATCGGTCAGCGCCTGCACGGAAAGCTCGTGCACCTCCCGCATCCTCCGGACGCACAACTCGCGTTTGTTCCTAGTGGGGATGGACATTATGAAACGACAACTAAACAACCTAAGGCAATGAGACTCAAGCACGACAGCTATCCAATAACGAAAGATGAATTACAGGAAGATGGTCGCGAGAATATATTTTCAATAATGTAATCTAAGAGTAATAACAATATAATATATCGCTGACTGGCACAGGTTAACCGGTCACGACAAGAAACTCACTCGAGCAATCGTTGCGCTGGATCGGTGTTCCAGCAGGGATGTGTTACGCGCGGCGCTACGACTCGGGGTATACGACGCGAGACTGTGCCGCGTACGGTATCACGACACGCGGTATGTGACGCGAGGATGCGTTACGGGCGGCGCTACGACGCGCGGTCTATGACACGAGGATGTGTCACGCGCGGCGCCCCGACACGAGGTGTACGACACGACGATAGTGTCGCGGACGGCGCTACGACACGCGGTATACGACACAGGATGTGTAACGCGCGGCGCTACGACACGTGGTATATGACACTACGACTACGGCATACGACGCGAGCACAATCTACGTCACCAGCGTTTACTTACGACAGCGGTATACGACGCGAGCAACTATACGATATGAGCCATACGACTCGAGCGACCATACGACATAAGCGCTTAGTACGACCCGATTATATTCAAACATTTACAAGAGCGCTAAATGTTTAATATCCGGAACCAGTGCCGACAAATAATATTCGATCAATGGCAAATATGTTTGTACGAATTCCGACGTTCGGAATAATATGTTTTCGAGTCGCACCAAAATAGACTCAGCAACAGCAAGGATAATGGGTCGCACAACTGTTGAGCGCGAGTCTAGGTAGAAAAAACTGTGTACGCGCGGCCCGGCTCGCGACCGAGCGTCAAGGCCGCCGACAGTGAGGCGAAAACGTATGGCTTGCCCGAGAATATTCTAGATTTGAATATTTCGGGTATTATGCTCTAATAATTATTATTGGAATAATTACCGCGAGAATTGCAAATGCGCGACTAATGCAGATAACGACAATGGCACGTGTTACGACTAATAAGAAGTTCGCGCGAACATTCTCGTCGCGAAGCGAAACTAGAGAATTACCGACGAGAGATATCACGCGCGAGACTAGAAAATTAACACGCCACGCGTTATTGCAGTTCGCGATTACAAGCAAGACGAAGCTACAACGATTTTACGAAAGCGAAATAAGCGAGAGGTCGGCGGTATTTTACTACGCGAATATCCGGCTCGAAGGACCAATAAGCGGGGGGGTATTAACGCTATCCCCGGGGGGCAAGATTAGCTATGCTCGAAGGACCAGAGGGGGGTAATTATAATCCCCTCGCGACAAAGATAGCAAAATAGGCGAAAGAAAGCGAAAGCGCATACATACGACTAAAAGCGACTCACCGCTCGGGCGCCCGTCGTCTCCCGGTTGACTCCGACTCTCGTCCCGTCCTTGTCGTATTCCCACGTGGCCACGCTCTGCCGGTCCGACATGCAGGCGGATGCAGCAGGCACAAGGTTGCAGGCAGGCAAGCAGGCTCAGGAGCAAGGCGTAAAGAAGGCACAAGCAGGCACAAGCGGGCGAAAGCACGAGCAAGCAAGGCAGGCAAAAGATCGGTCCCCAAGAGTGGGGGGAAGATCGCGGTCGGACGTCCGAAACTTTGTGCGCGTTTGAAAGCTCCTTATGGATGAGCGGTTTTGCGATGAGTGTGTGCTCGCGGTCCTGCAACGTAAGCCGCGAGCGAGTATTTGCTCCCCTCTTTGGGGGTAATCGCTGCCGTCGGTGGATCAACGATGGCAGCACCAATTGGTGAGTCGCATGATTCAAATTGTCCCGATCGCGATCCACCGACGTCACGCAAACATTAATAATTGGCAACTAATAATCGAAATATGCAATTAACCGCAAAATGTGCGCAACTAATAACTAAAATAACAAAGGCAATTAACCTAAAATAAACAAGACAAATTAATCAAATATATATACAAGGCGGTACGCCGAACAGGGCTATTTCTAATTTTATTATATTCTTCAGTCTTTTCTAACTTTATTTAATATATAATTCTTTAAAATTTGGTTAATTAATTCTTGAGATACAAACGTTTAACATGGAGCTCGTATTTTTAAATTTCTATAATATGTTCGCACGTGTGGTATATGGTAGAGAAATAGAAAGCTTAAAATGCTATTTATTTTCACAACTCGGTAAAAAAAAGTGAGCAATTATAACCACTGATGATAATTTTATTATCAAATTATAATTAGATTTTTTATTTCTATGGTGAAAATATTTTTCCTAAAAAAAGATATAAAGTGAATGTTTCTTCTATTCTGTAGCAACACTTTCCACAGCTAAATTCTCAGCTGCGATTGGCTGCATATCTTTAATCCCATGCTTTCATGAATTTTTAACTGTGAAATTTGGCAAATTAACGATTAATCGCTTCTAAATTTCTCGAACGCATTTCTTCAATAAAAAAACTAAAGAATATAAAAAAATAAAAATAGCCCGATATCTCAAAAATTGTGGAAATTGGAGCAACATTTAAAATTTCGAAGAATCCGTATTTACATAGACGCCTTATAAAACTGGATCTAATCAACCAAATCTTAAGTATTGTATATGAAATAGGGGTAAAAAAGACTGAAGAATATAATAAAATTAGAAATAGCCCAATATTTCAAAATTTGCAGAAGTTAGAGCAACCACGGTCATTTCTAAAAAATTCAAAATTTTATAAGAAAAGAAACCCTTTACCGCCAAATTCAATACCGACCTTCTTTGAATAATACTTTATCGAAAAAAAAAAAAAAACAATCCAATATCTCAATATTTGCGGAAGTTAGAGAAACCACGGATATCAAATCCGCGCGCGCAAACACACACACACACACACACACACACACACACACATGGAAATTTTTTAAAATGCAATTTTTCGACGTTTTAGAACATTCCAAAAACATTGGCAGCGGCAACTAAAAAAATTGCCAATAATTAATACTAAATTCAATAAGATAATTATTCGCTAGTGCACTAGGAAAAATAAATTAGTGTCTCCAACCAAACCGTTTAGTTAAGACATTTTTTAACAGCAACCAAATATCTTGTTTTCCGTAACAAAATATTTAGTTACTTCTGCTAAATACACTTTTCTGATTTGTTCTGTGGACCAAATGATTTTGTTCTTAGACCTCACATACAACAATTAAGCATTTTAGTTACTTTACCCGCAGAAACTACATAATAATGAAATCTTCTGTTACATAAGCTAAAATAATGCCCAATAAGTACAATTTCGTCTTTCTATGCATTAAAATTTAGATTTTATACACTATTTTATATATTAACAAAACATTATAGTAGTTTTAACAAAACTGCCTGGTCCTTCTAGCCAAATAATTTGGTATATCTTATACACAAGAACGCCGTTGTTCACGTATAGATGGTGTAGGTACATGCTGCTGGAAACAAACGGTATCAGATAATAGCGTGGTTAGCCCGCGTTTCTGCATGCCATTTTGTTTTTCTTCTGGCTCTGCGTGCCTATTGTTGTGAGACGCTGTATTTATAACTTCATATGTACGTGCAGTGAGATCGTTTCGTGTTTAGTGAAAACATCTTGGTAAGTATGAGTTTCATGATAATTGCTGGATGCATGTGATATTATCGGTATATCCACAAGAGTTTATACCGTGTCCTTTGTGAAATTGTTTCTGTTTGAAAAATTGCGCGCTCGCGAAGCAATCCCGGATAGTGACAGCGACAGCGACGCGGCGAACGCGGCGTGGGGGGCCGAGCCCGATCGTCTTTCGTTTTACCGGCTCGCGACACGATTCTCGCAACGACGCGTAAAATTGCGGAGTCGGTCGGAACACGCGGAACGCGGAAGCGACAACACGCGAGATCTAGTCTCTGCTTTCTTTGTTCGAGCTTGCAATATCTTATATCAATCGATAGCTCAGTGATCTTTCGTTTCTAAGTACATTCGGTAGTACGATTAAGAACGTTGTTTAATAGTCGTCGAGCGAACTTAGTGCGTGCGGACCAGAGAGGCCTCGGCGTTGCAGCCCCACGTCGGGCGCCAGCATCTAGAAGACAGGACCTTCCATCTAAGCCGACGTCTTTCATAGACGCTGCACGACGCTGTTCCTCTCAGGTGACGGACTTGGACAGAGCATCCCGTGGGATCCCTTGTCGTCATCGTCCTTGACGATCGGGCAACGAACGGTAAGTACTTTGTTTATCATCTATCCGATTTATCGGATAAGCGTGTACCACGCGCAATTGCTTGCTCTTTCGAGCACGTCCGAAGTCATTCGGATAAATCTCTTTCGCGACAAGTGTGTTCTTTATTAGAGTCACTCTATCGGGCACGCGACGGCTATGGCCGTGTGTTATTGCGCTAGTGTAATTACTCCGTTTTATTGAATATTACCGTGTGTTCCGTCATGACCGGGGCGTCTCGCCGCCTAGACGCGATTCGAAGTTCTTACAATTGTTTACATTCATCGTCAGGAATTCCACCTCGCCTCGACTTACTCCCTCGTCGCGTCGGTTACTGTATTGTGTACAACCGTTGCGCGTGTTCGTATTAGATTTTCCGATTACTTTACATTTTGCTAACTGTAAGCCTGCGCTGATTCATTTGCGTTATCTTACTTATACTTTACTTCTGGCGTTAATTTAGTTGCATTATATTATTGCCTTTATTTTTAGGATTGATTTTAATACTTGCATTCTATACCTATTTCTTTATTGTGTGTCTCATTGCATTGCATTTTAATTTATTTTATCCTGAAACTATTTCAGGCTGTTCTTTTGCGATACAAACCTGGAAGGTGAACTGAGCGTTGTGTGCCTTTCTCCGTATTATTCTGATTTTGTCAACTGTATGCAACGTATAGCATAAAATGAGCGACGACGAATTTATTATTAGAACATTAAAAGAATGGGGTCTTGAAAAGTGGACATCAAAATTTTTGGGTATGTTAACTTCAAAATTCTTTTCTCGTATATTTGGAAAATATGATATACTGCATATTCAATGTACTTGTTAAAATTGGTAAACATCACGTGTCATCAATGTTGTAAGAGTAATATGTAGTGTATAAAAAATTGATTTTAATATTACAGACCAAGAAATAAGCCCTTCATTATTGTTAAGTATTTCGGAACAAACATTATTTGAATTAATACCTACCGTTGGTGCAAGATGTGTTTTTATAGAGAAAAGGAAACAGTATTTAAAAGAACAGTCAACAAAGGTTAGAAGGATTAAAATTAATAATAAAGATAATAGTGTGTGTGATTACATAACATATGTGTATATCTCTTTATTTATTTGAACTGAAATATATTAAATTTAAAATATTATATAGAATATTTCTAGATGTGAAAATGTTCCGAATACACAAGGTGAATCTGCAGACATATCCAAAGAAACAATAGAACAAATACAAGAAAAAGAAGTCGAATCTCCTGAAATATTGGAACAAAATGAAAATGCAATACTAATAGAAATAGAAGATCCCGTGGCTTATGAATCAAAGGATCCCCGCGATATTAAAAATGTGTATTCCTTAGTAAGATTTTTTGAAATTTAAACTTTTTTTTAAACTTCAGTAAAACGTAGCATAATTTGAAAGTATAAAACTTTTCATGAATACTTATTTGATTTTGTATTATATAAAGAAACATTTTTATACAGTTTTTCTCATTCTTCTAAATCAATACACCATTTATACATCTTTTTAGGATTATAAAAAAATTTTGGAACAATCTATAGATGGAAGAATTATTATTGCTAATTACAAAAAAGAAGTAAAACTTAACAGACAATTACGTTCCAAACTTGTTGACGTAATTGTAACGAAATTAATGTCTTTGTTCTATAGTAACAAACAAGGGTAAGATAATATTTTAGAAATATTGTAATTTAGTTAATTTGATAAAGAAAAATAATTTATACATTTATAAATAAACTAGGATATCTCTAAAAAACGAACATTTTGAGTTTATTGCAACTCAAATTGTAAAAATATTTCCTACTGAAAATATCAGTATCTATTACGTTCCGCCTAAAACTGAAGGGCCTCAACAAAAAATTTCGAAAGGAAAATTAGTGGATTCTTATAGAAATAAACTGAGAGAATGTCGAAAATGTGGATTAATAAATAGGAAAAGAAAGAGATCTCAGGACGATGAAGAAATAGAAGAAATAGAAGAAGATGCAGAGTCTATTTCTCATGGTACATACATATATTAATTCATATCACACACGTGCATACACGTACCCTCTCACACACACACACACACACACACACACACACACACACGCGCGCGCGCGCACACACACACACACAAACACAAACACAAACTATATATTAGGGTGCATCCCTAGATCACCACCTAAAATAACTTGATAAACATTAATTATACGGTAGACTTTTTCATATACAAATTATATTATTTTGAAGAGGGTATAAATATTAGGTGTATTTATTTTTTTCCCGTAAAATCAATATTTATTAAGTTATTTTAAATAGTACATTCTACCGACTCGTCATATATATATATATTTTTTCTGCATGTACGTGTCTATAACAATTTTTAGTTTTCTTTACAGAGTTTATAAAAAATGCTACTAACAAGTTTGTATAAAATTTTGCAGAGGAGAAGGACAAGTGTATAACCCATTTTAATTGGCTAAAATATAATACAGCACCATGGTTTATGGTACAAAATCATTGGGAGCATTCGCGAGTACTTAGACAAGAACGTATTGCAAAGCTACATGGTAACTTACATACGTTATTTGAGGAATGGCCTGTTTTAAAGCAACCACTTGGATATACTTTGGTAACTATCTTCTATATAATTAATGTTCTTTATATAACTGTTATCTACTGTAAAAATGTAATGTATAATTTGTCTCTTCTTACATTTCTTTTAAACAATTTTTCTCTTACTTAAGAAAAGAAATTTGAAGTTTAAAGAAAAACATACCTAAAATATTAATGTCCACTTTCCAAGATTTCATTCTTTTAATATTTCAATAATAAAATCATTGTCGCTTATTTTATATTACGATTTGTTTCTTAATTAACGATTTTTCACGATTAAGTTTTAAAATAATGCTTTATAAATATATTTGTATAACAAGTGCCACTGGTAATAAAAGGATTATATAAAATTCATATATTTTAAGAGAATGAGTTATTTTTTTAGAAGTATTTTATATTTTACATAAATATTGATTACCAAATTTTATATATTTTTATTTTAATTATGTGTATGTATGCACACACGTACGCGCGTGGATTTTATCTTTTAATATTATTTACAGATTGACCTTGATTATATTTTTTCTTTTGAGGAAACGACTAATATTTATACTGAATGGCCACAATTCTCACAAAAATTACAAAAAGTTATTAAAGAGAATCTAAAAGATAAATATTATTATGCATTATATCATGAGAGCACTTTAGATGAGATAACAGAAGGTAAAGCAAAAATATGATATGCATTGAAACATTTAAGAAAACCAGTATTTTTACTATCACATATAAAACTTTTCTTCCATGTGTACTATATTCACTCTTTATTTTTACTAATGACAAAATATCGAAACTAATGTTTACTAATAACGAGAGAGAACGGTTAATAATAAAAATTTTTTTTATCAGAGTCAAGAAGAGTTATACTCTTGTCACTATTGCCTGTGGTATGTCCTCCTCAAGCCAGAGTCAAATTTGATAAAAACAAATTATGGAAGCCAAGTATAGCTGAATCAATTTCAGGATTTATTTTACATGTTAAGGTATAGTACATTACAATGATTTACACACAAAATCAATAATGTAGCGCACGCATACACCGCACACACGTACACATTTCATATTAAAAACATAAAGTTTTTTATTTTTCAGACGCCAGGAGATATTGAAATAGAAATTCAACAGAAGAGAAATAAGGCACTAGAATTAAAACGAACTGTGCAACCATTTATTATTATCGTTGGTCTAAGTTTAAGACAAATAGACAGTTATTATGTCGTGGTTGACGATGTGTTATATAAATTGGACAACATTTTGAAAGCCATAGATATTTGCTTTAAAGTATTTATGGTATTAGATGCACAATATCCTACCGAATGTGAACAGGTATGGCTGTTTTTTCAACTGTACATTTATAAGCAACAAACTGAAAATGACAAAGTAATTAAATCAGTCCTAGAGTTTCACGAAAAAATTAATAATGCGTAAATAGTTGGAACGATTTCTATTAACACTGAATAAAAAGCACTTCTTTCATTTAACGATGTTTTATTGTTCTTTGTGTACGTCTTCTTATACTAAAATTGACCTTCTTATTAACCATTTATCACATATACATAAATATTCTTCCAACCGATTTGTTTGTAAACAAAATAGTTGTTATCGAGAATTTCATAAATTAAGTAAGTTTAAAAAACATTTATTAAGTAAGCATGCTATTGATCAGTATATTAGTGCATCTCCTCAAAATAAATTTAATTTGGAAAACACAGATTTAAATATTGAAAACGTACACACTGAAGATATTAGCAACAATAATGATAATTACCATGATGTAAAACGCTACAATGATAAGGGAAGCATCGTAATTAGTCATATAAAGGATCAGTTAAAAGAATCAGCGTCTTCTTTCATTTCAACTTTTTATAATGACAAAACTATACATAATCGTAATATTCAAAAAATAATAGATATAACAAAAGAATTTATAGAAGATGATATAATTTTAAGTCTAAAAAAAAATGTAAGACAAGTACTAGAAAAATCAAATATCGATAATCGCGAAATAATTTTAAATATAGAAGAAATATTTCATGCATATGAAAACCCTTTCCATGGTTTAGAATCAGAATATAAAAGACTTCAGTTTTTCAAAAATAGAGGTAGTTTTATAGAAGCTGAATCTTATGTAATCGGTACAAGAAACATTCGTAAACGACATAAAGGACAATTTTCACTTACACCTGTGAATGCGATTGGTCAATTTGTTTCAATTAAAAAAGTATTAAATGGATTGTTTAATATTCCAGGATTTTTAACAACAATATTAAATTATATGCACATTTTGTCTGAAAAAAGTAATGTAATTCATAATGTTATTCAAGGTAAAGTATACAAATGCTTGTTGAGACAGTTTCCAGCTGATTCTATAGTACTACCTCTTACTCTATTTTATGACGCTTTTGAAACACAGAATCCTTTAGGTGGACATGCAGGCAATCAGAAAATGGGCGCAACTTACTTTTCTTTGCCTTGTATTCCACCACAATTTTCTTCAAAATTAGACAATATTTTCCTCACTTTATTATGTAACGAAAAAGATAGAATAGAATTTGGAAACAAAAGTGCTTTCTTACCACTTATAAAAGAATTGAAGTATTTAGAAAATAATCCTGTATTCAGAACTGGTGATAACAAGGATATCTACGTTTGTCTTACGTTGATTACAGGTGACAATCTCGGAATACATGAGATTTGCGGTTTTGTAGAAAGTTTTGTTGCTAATTTTCCATGTTATGTCTGTAAAATGTCGCGTGATTTATTACGAGAAACGACTACTGAAATTGATGCCCTTTTACGAACAAACACAAATTACGAAATAGATGTAAGATTAGGAGACGTATCAAAGACAGGCATAAATGAAGAATGCATTTTTAATTGTTTACAAAACTTCAATTTATTCGATAATCTTGCATTCGATATTATGCACGATATATTTGAGGGTGTATGTCAATATAATTTGTCTCAGTTACTCTTACATTACATATATGAAGCTAAACTTTTTACGCTTGACGAACTAAATAATCGATTACATATATTTGATTTTGGCCTTGAAGATGGAGTAAACCGTCCACCTTCTTTAAAAAAAAAAAAGTTAAAAAAATATCGTTTGGGTTTCTCTGCGTCCGAGACAATCTATTTTGTAAAGTACTTTGGATTGCTAATTGGTGATTTGATATCGGAGAATAATAAATATTGGGATTTATATGTATCTTTAAGAGCTATTATCGATATACTCATGGCACGATCAGTAACAACTGCAGACATTGAATATTTAAACATTTTGATTACAGAACATTTAGAAATTTATATCAATTTATTTGGAAAAACTTTGAAAGTAAAGTATCATAACATGCTTCATTATCATCGAGCTATAAAGAAATTTGGACCATTAATTAACATCTGGTGTATGCGTTTTGAAGCTAATCACCAAAAGCTCAAAGCGTATGCGCGTATAACATCAAGTGTTAACTTACCTTTGACACTGATGCAAAAGAATCAATTTATGCTAAGTAATAGAATTTTTAATGAATTTTCGTTTAAGGAAGAAGTGCTTTTTACATGTGACTCTGCAAACACAATTAAAAATCACCCATTGTTTTTTAAATTTCAAAGCTGTTTACCAAATTCGTTGTTACTATTAGTGAAATGGATTAAAATAAATAATTATACGTACAAACCTAATATGACTTTAAGTTTAGGAGTCCAAGATATTTTACCTTCTTTCGGGGTTATTACAGTTATTACTGTTAATGAAAATGAAGAGTTTTATTTTGTAATTAACAAATTTGAAACCCTTGGATTCTCTTCTCATTTTTATGCTTATGAAGTGATTCCAACCAAACACTTTTTGCTTTTAAAATCGCAAGATATATGTACATTTAGTTCTTTTCCCTCAGTTAAAAAAATTCGAGATGGTAATTTGTACGTAGTATACGATTAATTGTGAAAACTGAAAAATTATGTTTAATTGAATCCATTTCATTAATTAAAGTTTATTTAGTTTATGTATTATAAAAATGATATTATCCAATTATAAAAGTACATCAATAAATTGTTTTAATTTTATTTACTAATTATGTATGCGTTAATATATATATATATATATATATATATATATATATATATATATATATATATATATATGTATATATATATATATATATATATGTATATATATATATGTAAAAGACACACATGTATATATGTGTACACACACGCACAAATATGTAATAAATTCATTTAATATGCTGTATTTGTATACTTTTTTTTACCTACAAATTTCAGCTGTTAAAGGTTACAACACGTATTTTATATATACAGGGTGTTTCAGAAATAGGTGGCCAAACTTTAGGAGCATATTCTACTTACTATAAGGATGAAAAAAAGTCATAAACATGGTTCCGGGAACGCTTCCATTCCAAGTTATAAACACCCTATTTATAACAACCATGTTTATGACTTTTAGTGAGTAGAATATGCTCCTAAATTTTGGCCACCTATTTCTGAAACACCCTGTATATATATTGCATATATAAATCGTAAGAAAATTAATAACTTTAAACAAAATGTTATAAGAGTGCCGAATTCCTCTACGGTGAGGATCTGCGCTCCCACGACGCGTTTAAATGGGTCTTCATAGATTTGACCCCGGCCTCCCAAAGGCCACCGAAGTGTGGCGCAGAGGGAGGGTTAAACGACCATCGAATCTGTTCTCGTTTTGACGCGGCTTGCATGCAACTGATGAGCTCCCGATGAGCTCCGACAAAGTTCGTGCCGCAATCGCTATACATCCGCGAACAGCGGCCACGCCTAGCAATGAAGCGCCTCAGAGCCGACAGGAACGATTCGGTGGATAGAGAGAATGCGAGTTCCAAGTGAACCGCCTTCGTGGCAAAACAAACAAACAGGCAAACGTAGGCCTTAAACGCGGTCGCTCCGCGAGAACGACGATGATAAATTAAGAATGGCCCGGCATAATCGACTCCGGCGATTGAAAAGGGCTTAGCCTGGCGCACGCAATCTAGAGGCAGGTCCGCCATTGGCGGTTGCATAGTACGAGGGTTCGCCCGAAAGCATTGATAGCATCGCGAAAGACAACGTTTAATGGCCTGTTGGGCTCCTTGAACCCAAAAATTTTGCGATAGGACATATTGTAGCGCTCGGCGCCCCGGATGCAAGTGTAGACGATGGGTGCGCTCGATTATGAGTTCCGTGAGCCGATGTTTGTTCGGTAACAGTGCCGGGTGCTTGGCCTCATACGGAATCGCGGAATGACTCAGTCTACCGCCCACCCTGAGGACTCCGCGCGCATCCAAGAAGGGCGCGAGTTTTTGGAGAGGTTTCGAGCACTTCTGCTTGTGCTTTAGTCTGTCGAGATCCTCTGCGAAGCAACAAGATTGAACAAATCTAACGAGATATAGTAAAGTCGAATGGAATTCAATTTGGTCTACAACTAAAGTTTTATGGAGCGAATCTGATTTAAGTCGATTGACGAAACGCAAACAATAAGCAAATATTCTAACTAATTTATCTAATGACGAAAAGCGATCGAGAAGCGAGTCAATAATAGCGGCAGAGTTCACGGCATCAGGATTCGCGGAGACAAAGACGCGTGATTTTTCCTCCTCTTCAGGAAGATTATCGACTTCCGATATCGTTTCCGGAGAAGGTTGAAATTTAATTAGCCACGCAGGGCCAGTCCACCAAATTGGGTGGTCCACTAACTCCTGCGGGAACAAGCCCCTTGAGCAACAGTCGGCTGAGTTAGACTTAGTGTCGACATGTTTCCTGCAAGATATGTCTGTGTTGGACTGGATGCGGGCGACGCGATTACGCACGAACGTTTTCCAACGGTGTGGAGCGGAGCGTATCCAGGCAAGGGCAACCTCTGAATCTGACCAGGCGTATGTTGCGTCGATCGCGACCTCAGGCCGGAGGATGCTTCCGATATATTCTAGTAATTTCGAAAGCAGAACCGCCGCGCACAGCTCGAGTCTCGGCAGTGTGACGGCCTTAAGCGGGGCCACCTTTGATTTAGCGCTAAGCATTCGAATCACGACGCCGTTTTCGGTAACGATCCTAATATACACGACGGCTCCGTAGCCTTGCGCGCTCGCGTCGCAAAATCCGTGGATTTCTCGTCGGACTACGTTGTCCGCTGCGATAGTACGAGGTATGCGAACGGAGGTTAGCGCGGGGAGTTCCGACTTGTATTTTTCCCACCCAGAACATATCTCCGAAGGGGGCCTCTCGTCCCATTCCAATTTGAGAATCCAGAGCTGCTGGATCAATCGCTTAGCCGCGAATGTAAGCGGCGTCAAAAAACCCAATGGGTCAAAGATTCTAGCTAATTCGGAGAGAATGGTGCGTTTGGTGCAGGCTCTGTCCAACGGATTGACCTGAAAGCCAAAGCTGTCCGACTGAGAATACCAGCGGAGGCCGAGAACCTTAAGAAACTGATATTCAGGTGATTCGAAGGATAACAACGACTGGCTACAGAGTTCCGGATCGAGATCAGCTAAAACCGACGGATGGCTGCTGGCCCATTTCCTGAGTTCGAAACCCGCGGTTTTAAGCAAGGCTTGTAATTGCCGCCGAAGCTCACGGGCTTTTCTACCGACTCGACGCTTGCCACCACGTCGTCGACATAGACACACTTTTCCAAGACGGCCGCGGCCAATGGGTAACTTATTTTGCTCTCCGCCGCTAGTCTCAATAAGCAAGCGATCGCCAGGTACGGCGAGCACGTCAATCCAAAGGTGACGGTCAGCAGTAAATAATCTGAGATGGGGTCGTTCTCTGAAAAACGCCACACTATTCGTTGATAGTTGCACTGAAAAAGTTCAACTAAGATCTGGAGGAACATCTGCTTGACGTCCGCGGTAAGCGCCACGGGACCGATCCGGAATCTCACTAATACTACGACTATGTCTGGCTGTAATTTAGGGCCGGATCGCAACATTTGATTTAACGAGACGCCATTCAGATCCTTGGCCGACGCGTCAAACACGACACGCAATTTCGTGGTTGCGCTGTCGGATTTGAGTACCCCATGATGAGGCAAGTAGAACACAGATCCGTCCACTGGGAACGGCTGCTTGATCAATTTCATATGGCCATTGTCTAAATAATCCTGCATAAACTTACTATAATTTATTTTGAACTCTGCATCCGACCTAAAGCGACGTTTCAGAGCGCGAAATCTATTCAAGGCTATCTGTCGCGTACCGACAAAATGAGGGTTATCCTTCACAAAAGGATACGATACTACAAAGCGACCCGATACATCGCGACGCGTGGTCCGCGAAAATAATTCCTCGCAACGCTTGTTTTCCTGAGAATATGGCGGGGCCGCAGGGATCTCGTCCAATTGCCAAAAACGACTAAGAGACTCGTCCAGAGAGTCGAGAATCAGAAACGAATGTGTGGGTTGAGGGGGCTGTGTTGACACCGAGCCGACAAGAACCCAGCCGAATACTGAATTGAAGGCATCTGGTTTGCCCCTTTTCCCTACACGGCGGCCATCTCGGAGTAGAGACGTAAAAATATCCGCGCCAAGCAAGATGTCGATGGGGCCAGGCCGATGATACTGCGGATCAGCAAGCTCCAGTTCCTCTAAATGTTCCCACGCTCTTTGTTCTATCCGACTACTAGGCAATTGGGCGGAGATGCGTGGAAGGATCGTAGCCTCTATTGGGATGTGAGTGCCGCTGATGCCCCGCGCCCGAATCACGAATGAGGTACTGCCTCGAGTGGCAGCCGCCTTAGTGTCGTTCACCGCCAAGACTATGGTGTGACGCTTGATTCGTCCGAAACCGCCCCTTCGCATGCAATCTTCCGAAATAAAATTTAACTGACTCGCGCTGTCCAGCAGAATACGGACGGTGAAGGGACTTCCGTGTACGTCGAGAGCCTCGGCCTGCACCGTTGACAACAATACGATCGCGTTTGATTTTACCACGCTAGTCATGGTGACGAGGGGCTCATTCTCCTGCGGTGACGAACTCTTTTCCGTTTCCAATGCAGAGGAGGCTCCGGCGACCGTAGGGGTACTCGTCGTACTCGAATTCCGTTCGAAGTGCAAGAGCGTATGATGCTTGGTCTTGCACGACTGACACACCCACGTCGACGGGCAGTTGTTAACGCCATGACCCGCGCGAAGGCAATTCAGACACAAATTCGCGGTTTTTGCCGTTGAATGTCGCTCCCTGGGAGATAAATTTAAGAATCGAATACACTTAAATTCGAGATGCTGCTCCTTACAGACCGGGCATTCGGCGGTTTGAGTTGCAAGCGCGGAAGCCGATGCGGTTTTTTTTTATGATTGACTTTGCGACTTTACTTTAGCCGGTTTCGGCGCGGAATTCGACACGGACGCGAGGACCGTGCAATAATTCGTCAAGAATTTTATAAGTTGGTCGTAACTCGGCTACTCTACCGTCATGTGTCCGGCTTCAAATTTTTCCCGTAGTGTGGGAGTGAGCTTTTCCAACAAGTGGTTAAATAGCATAAAGTCCCATGATTCCACCGGGTATTGCATCAGTTGCAACGCTCTCGTGTTTTCGACGATCGCGTCTAACAATGCGTACAAGGCTTCCGCTGAGTCTGTCTGCAATGGCTTGGCGTGTACAAACGAACGCCAATATTGCGTGGCCATCTTGTGCTTATTCTCATATCTAGCGATTAACGAGTCATAAGCGATCAAGTAATTTTCCGCGGATAACGGTAGGTTTCTTACTACTTTGAGCGCCTCTCCCGATAGCGAGGCCAACAAATATTGATACTTCTCCATGGAGGAGATATTCCGATTCTCGTGAATGGCGGTGTTATATAATGCGATGAACGAGGGCCCAAGAGCGAGATCTCCGGAGAATTGCGGTAGCGAGATTTTGGGCAGTCGAATAGACGATGTTTGAACCGGGGCCTGAGGGGACGCGGTGGTCGCCTGCAGGGCGGGAGCAAGCGCATGATACCGTTCCCTCACGGTCCAAAGCACTTTGTCGAATTCCTTCCGGACCGCGTCCTCGGCGTCATAATCGGCGTCCGGGGTGTCCTGTATAATTTTGAGGTGCAGAGATTCGAAATCATCCGCGGTCTTCGACACGCTCGCGAAACGGGTCAAAAAGGTGCCCCTAAAACCCACATCGGTCAGCGCCTGCACGGAAAGCTCGTGCACCTCCCGCATCCTCCGGACGCACAACTCGCGTTTGTTCCTAGTGGGGATGGACATTATGAAACGACAACTAAACAACCTAAGGCAATGAGACTCAAGCACGACAGCTATCCAATAACGAAAGATGAATTACAGGAAGATGGTCGCGAGAATATATTTTCAATAATGTAATCTAAGAGTAATAACAATATAATATATCGCTGACTGGCACAGGTTAACCGGTCACGACAAGAAACTCACTCGAGCAATCGTTGCGCTGGATCGGTGTTCCAGCAGGGATGTGTTACGCGCGGCGCTACGACTCGGGGTATACGACGCGAGACTGTGCCGCGTACGGTATCACGACACGCGGTATGTGACGCGAGGATGCGTTACGGGCGGCGCTACGACGCGCGGTCTATGACACGAGGATGTGTCACGCGCGGCGCCCCGACACGAGGTGTACGACACGACGATGTGTCGCGGACGGCGCTACGACACGCGGTATACGACACAGGATGTGTAACGCGCGGCGCTACGACACGTGGTATATGACACTACGACTACGGCATACGACGCGAGCACAATCTACGTCACCAGCGTTTACTTACGACAGCGGTATACGACGCGAGCAACTATACGATATGAGCCATACGACTCGAGCGACCATACGACATAAGCGCTTAGTACGACCCGATTATATTCAAACATTTACAAGAGCGCTAAATGTTTAATATCCGGAACCAGTGCCGACAAATAATATTCGATCAATGGCAAATATGTTTGTACGAATTCCGACGTTCGGAATAATATGTTTTCGAGTCGCACCAAAATAGACTCAGCAACAGCAAGGATAATGGGTCGCACACTGTTGAGCGCGAGTCTAGGTAGAAAAAACTGTGTACGCGCGGCCCGGCTCGCGACCGAGCGTCAAGGCCGCCGACAGTGAGGCGAAAAACGTATGGCTTGCCCGAGAATATTCTAGATTTGAATATTTCGGGTATTATGCTCTAATAATTATTATTGGAATAATTACCGCGAGAATTGCAAATGCGCGACTAATGCAGATAACGACAATGGCACGTGTTACGACTAATAAGAAGTTCGCGCGAACATTCTCGTCGCGAAGCGAAACTAGAGAATTACCGACGAGAGATATCACGCGCGAGACTAGAAAATTAACACGCCACGCGTTATTGCAGTTCGCGATTACAAGCAAGACGAAGC
>JASTWR010000825.1:0-76371 GCA_030770355.1 Harpagoxenus sublaevis
TTCGGCTTCTGTCGCTAAGGTCGGATTACTTATATCGTTGTGCGCTCACAACATCCCCCCCCCCCCCCGTGGAAGAAGAAAAACTGAGGTGTCGGAGGTTTTTCGTTATTTGCGTTTTTCTCTTCTCAGGAGGTTACATTCTACTTTTGTTGATTTATTTTTGTAGTCGTCGACGGAAATCGCTTCGTGTGTTTTTTTTTGTTTTTTTTTTTTATCACCCATATGGTGATTACGATTCCTATTAGTAGTACACCTGTGGTCACGGAGCCCACGGGATAGATTACATATTTATTCGAGTACCAGTTTGCTTGATTGTTTTCTAATTCCTCGTCTATTTGTTCTAAGTTCAGGCTTAATTTCCTTAGTTCCGCGGGGTCGTTGATTACCGGTTCCAAATGTAATTTTATATCTGATTTTTTATTCTTTTCGTTATTTTTAGTTGTCGCTTTAATAGTTAAGTTAAATTGTGGTAGATTCATTTGTATATATTTAATGTTCGTTTGTTTTTTCGTTCGTAGGGTTACGTCTGCTGTAGTCAGTTTACAATTGTCGTTTAGTTTTATTTTTCCTGTTCCTTTTATTTCAATTCTATTCTCTACTTGGTTGTTGCATTGTATCGTTATTTCTTGTTTAGACGGGGTGGAAAACAACCATGCTTGAGGTTCCGCTAGCGCTATCCAGAACGTCACGTGAGATCGGATGTGACATTGTTCGCAGCTATTCTGGTGTCCCGGTGTCTTTACGTATATTTGCACCTCGCATGGTGCGTTCGCTGTTACAAAATATGTGGGGTGACTCATATCGCATATGAAATTCGAGTCGGCGTGTATGCATTTATTTAGGTCGTTTTCTTTTAGCGTGAGGTAGTTGCGATTCATTTTGTCTATCGCTATGAGTGTGTGAGTGGTTTCGGGAATCACAAATATGTTTTTATTATTGTGTATCGGTAGTGGATTTACCCGTACAATTTCGTAGTTTGGAAACGTTACAATGGGGAAAGATATAATAGTGTAAACTCCGGTTATTTCGTAATACGCACTTATTTTTACAAAATTTTGGATGGTATTCCAGTTTTTTATCTGTACTTTGAAAGGGAAATAGGTGCCTTGGGCGAGGTGTGCTGTTGCTTCTTTTAATTCCGATATAATTTGTTCGACTGGTAATAGTCGTACGAGTAGTATGTCGTGTCTGGTGTAGGTCAGGTATTCTAAAACTTCTTCTACGTCGTTTATTAGTTTGTTCATTATCGCGGTTATCACCAACAGGTGTTCGTCTATTTCTTCGCGGCCTATTAATTTTGACATTTTTTGTTGTACCCTTCTCGTAACGTTTGCTAGTAGATTTTCGTTGTTGTCTATTGTTTTCTGTAAGGTTTCTATATGTCCTAGTGTCGCGTTTATAATTTTAATCTGATTTCTTGCCGCGTGCTGTATCGTGTTTCGCTGATTTTGTATTAGGTCTATCTGTTCCTGTATTCGTCGTGCGTCGTCGGCGTCCATTGTGCCGAATAGAGTTTTGCTTACTGTACCTATTGCGTCTAATAGTCCGCGTCGGTTTGTCGGTGGTTTGTATATTGTCTGTAGGCGTAATATCAGTTGCGTTAGTTTCGCGTTACTACTTTCTGTTATGCGGAGGATATTGGTGCATGCCTCTTGATTATTTTTATCTAATTTGTCGCATAGGTTCTTGGTTTGTTCTAGATATCGTTGTAATTGCTGGTATCGTATTCCGAAGGATGCTACATCGATTCTAATGGCCAATTTCCACGTTGCTTCTTGTAGCTGCATGGTCCCGATTTTTTCGAAATATATTCCTGGCTTGTCGCTAAATGATGTCACCGCGTAGGGTGACTTCGGTTCGGATGTCACTTCTTTCGCGAAGAATACGATGATAGTAGCTATCCTGCAACGTGAATTCGTTCTATCTTTACTTGTGCTGACGGTGGCTGTAACTAGATGCTACTTTTTAATCTTTATTTGTGCTGACGGTGTCTGTAAGTAGATCGCTACTTTTTAATCTTTACTTGTGCTGACGGTGTCTGTAAGTAGATCGCTACTTTTTAATTGCTTCGAGGGTTTTCGCTTTAGTCTACGTCTGTCCTCAGTCGTGAGCTATCGTCAACGGTCTTGTGAAAAAAAAAAAAATTTTTCTTATTATGTCTCCCCTGGAAATTACGCCAGTTTGTGCTAGTGCTGTGGACCTCTGTGAGGTCCCAGTGGACGAGGAGATCGATGGTCCTGTTTTGGACGTTCCTGTCCGGGGTCTGGGGCGCGCCTACTTGTATGCTGCTATGGCTGCGAGGGGAATCCGGCCCGGACTACATCCCAATGATCCCTGGATTTTCCATGAGCGCATTTTGCGTCAGGCCGGCATCGGTCGTCCTGTTGTTGGCCGGGGACGGAGTCCTGCCGTCCCTGGGGGGCGTGCCCGCTTCCTAGCTAGGTTCCAAAATACTTTTGTGGCCGGACGCGGCCATGGTGGGCCTCGTCGCGAGTGAGGTATGACTATTCTTATCTAATTATTTTTATCTTTATTGCTTGTTCTTTTGCGCTTAGTGTTTTTATTCTTCGATAAATGCTTTTAAACGGTTCGCATGCACGCGTATTGTTTTTCGCTTAATTTTAATCGTATAGTTGACATTGTCGTGTTTTTCCGTGATCACGTAGGGTCCTATCCATTTGATTCCAGTTTCTTTGAGCGGCCTCGTCGTATCGTTTCGTCGTAAAGTAGCACCTTATCGCCTACTTTGAAGGTCGCCTTGTTGCTTTTTTTATCAAATTGTAGTTTCGATTTCGCTTTCTCGTCCTTCGTATTTTCTCTCGCGATTTGATTCGCTGCGCGAATCCGCTCTCGTAGTTCTTTCGCGTAATCCTCGTATGAATATGTTAATTTTGGTGGTTTTGTTAGAGCCGTCGGTAGGTCAGGTCGGTGCCCGTAGACCAATTCGAATGGCGTGAACCCGGTAGTAGAGTGTGGCGTCGTATTATATGTAAACATTGCGTATGGGAGCCATTCGTCCCAGTCAGTTTGGTCTTGGTTTACATAATGTCTCAGGTATTCGGCGAGAGTGCGATGCGATCTCTCTAGTGCGCCGTTACTCTCAGGGTGATATGCCGTTGTTTAAATTTTATCGATTTTCAGTAATTTGCACACATTTTTAAACATTTCGCTCGTGAAGTTTGTTCCTTGGTCCGTGAGAATTTTTTCGGGTATTCCATGTTCTAGCACTATTTTAGTGACGAATGCTTTGGCGATTGTATTCGCTTCCTGATTCTCTACGGGTATTGCTTTACCAAACTTCGTGAGATTATCTTGGAATGTCAAAATATATTTGTTTCTGTTGTTTGTGATAGTCAACGGGCCTACGATATCGAGCGCGCATTTCTCGAACGGACGCTCGGGTGTATCTGTGATAATTAATGGCATCTTGGTTTTCCTACTTAACTTGTTCTTCTGACACAGTTCGCATTTACTTATGTAGTTTTCTATGTCTGTCGTAATTCCGTGCCAGTTGTGCCGTAATCGAATTCGGTTCAACGTTCGAGTGACTCCTTGATGCCCTCCTATGGGTGAGTCATGATACTCGAATAATATCTGCCGCTTTTCTTCCTCGGTGTATTTCCTCGGCGTGTCCTCTTCTTGTTGTGTCATATGTATCGCCGGCGCCTCCGTTATCGGGTTTCGACTCAGCGCATCGGCGTTGACGTTATTCTTTCCTGCTTTATGCACGATCTCATAGTCGTACTCCTCTAATTTTAATCTCCACCGGATTAATCTCGATCCGGAGTCGGTTACATTGAATAGCCATATCAGTGGCTTATGGTCGGTTATTATTTTAAACCTAGTACCGTATAAGTAGGAGCGGAAATGTTTAACCGCCCATACGATCGCTAATATGGCTATTCAATGTAACCGTATGATTTATGTATAATGTGCATATGATGTACGTTTGATGTAAGTTTGATGTACGTTTGATGTACGTTTGATGTACGTTTGATGTACGTTAAATGTACGTTTGTGTACGTTTAATGTACGTTTGCGTACGTTTAATGTACGTTTGAACGTTGATGTACGTATGTACGTATGATCTGTGGACATGCAAGACGACAAAGTTTGTTTTAAATACAATTTTAATTTTGAGATTACGCGTATAAAGTCAATGACACGATACCCTTATCAATGTCGCGATGATTTCATCAAACACGTGCAAATTTGCGAATATTGCATTAGCGTCCATGTACGGCTGCTGCGATCATACAGATTAAATCCGCACAATTCAATAGCATGCGATACCTTTATCAAGCACATGTTGCGCGGTTAATATTAGATTAACCAGCCCGAAAGTGCGTACCACGGGCCACTCGCAAGGTAGCAGTTCCATCCGGCAACAACAAAACGACCTTCGATCAAATCTTCAAATAAGCGAAACCTCGTAAGTCCCAATCTCGCATTGCTCGCCATTATACCGTCACAAAAGCGCCCGCTTGTTCTTCCGCTCGGCCCGGGCAGCGCTTTGTCACCGTTATCGTGTCCCGCCACCGAACGTAACAATCGTCTTAATTCTTCACTGTTCGTTTTTCACGATTTGATTGTAATAACGGAAGGTAACTCTCGCCTAATAAAACAATTATGTTTTAATTTCTTTACTACGACGAGAGTAATATGCGGATAATGAGTCGTCGAACGAACAATGTACATAATACGCGATACTAAATACTTTGTGATGCTGGTATAAATTTTTTTCCATTTCTTTCTTATCCGTCTTTGCCAGCACACATTCCAAGTCGGCATATGCGACAAAAGGAAGCCGCTCTTTCCTGTTATAATTGCCGAATGCGAGCCACTTGTCCTTATCGCTCGGTAACTTGATCGCGCAGTCGTTCATCTCCCGACAGTCAACGGTGTGGGCTTCCAATTTCTCGCTCGAGTAGAAATAGTGAAAACATCTATAAATAATGAAATTTTTAATATATATCTTATATAAATATTATTGCATAATTTTATTTAAAAATGTTTACTCACCGATCGCAAAAGTATTTTCTAACTTTTTCCTTGCTCACTTGCAAGCTCACAAGGCGGGATAGATTTCTTATCCACGCGAAATGTCCCACGTTGTCGTCCCGCAGATCCTGCACGTACAGCAAATTGACGTGTCTATTCTTTTTACTATCGGCGAGCTGTATCGAAAGAATTGAGTTCTCTTCGATGCAGTATACGTTGATGGAGATGTCGTTGAGATTTTCAAACTTTTTAATTTGTATAAATAATCAAATTAAATTTCTTAATCGACGAAGCTGGCACTCCTGACGGTCACAATCGTCAGGATACTATAAGTAGACCGAGAATCCGGTCCTTCTATCGAAACGCTTAAATTTAAGCACCTTAAATTAAGATGGAAAAATTCCCTCTCCCTTCCCTAATTAAATCGATATCGATTTAATATTAAAATCACTGTAAAAACTTATTGCGAAAAATATTACCCCAGCCAGGGTTTGAACCTGGAATCTTTCGCATTCCGTTCGGGCGTCTTAACCAATTCGACTACCAGGGCATGTGGTAATATTCGTGTTTGAATATTCACCGTCGACGTAAATATCGGTGTTCCATCTTATGATTGTTTAGATGTGCTATTGCGATAAATATTACCACATGCCCTGGTAGTCGAATTGGTTAAGACGCCCGAACGGAATGCGGGAGATTCCAGGTTCGAACCCTGGCTGGGGTAATATTTTTCGCAATAAGTTTTTACAGTGATTTTAATATTAAATCGATATCGATTTAATTAGGGAAGGGAGAGGGAATTTTTCCATCTTAATTTAAGGTGCTTAAATTTAAGCGTTTCGATAGAAGGACCGGATTCTCGGTCTACTTATAGTATCCTGACGATTGTGACCGTCAGGAGTGCCAGCTTCGTCGATTAAGAAATTTAATTTGATTTTTAATTTGTGTCAACGTCATTGGAAACTCAATGTCTTTAAGATTGAGCACCGACGTGTAATGGGGGTATGAGGTTTCCCGTTCTGCATTTCTTTCAGCTGGATGCAAAGCAGCCACCACTGACCACGCGAAACATGCATTTTTCTTTCATTGCACATTGATCACCGCTTTCTTCAGCTTTATCTCTTGCGGTATTTCCACAAAACACCCCGCATGCAAAGGATTATACTTGTTTACGTTCACCCTCAAATTGAGTATATGTGACAATGCCCACCCGCTATCATGTTTCTGGAATTCTTTTAGCGATGCTAAGGTGAGCTCGATAACGCGCCGCTCGTACCACTCATGTAGATCGGACGTGCGAAAGAGTTCATAGTTTCTCGTAGCGATATTTATATTCGTGCGTTATCGATCTCTCGCCATACAAGCCCATTTTCTCGCGAGCTACATCCCGCACCCGCGTGTACAAAGCGTCTGCGAAGCGAATTTTTCAAATCTTCGAGGTTTGATATTCGAAAAATCAGCGATTGTCAATTTCCAATCGATAATCCATCGATTTCCAATCGTGTACGTTTAATTCGACTATGTTCTTCCAATTACTTGATACACTCGTCGCATCGCTGCTCCCACACAATATATTCTTTCACCGAATTTACTCGTGTGAATTGTTCCCGCACATTTTGCTCCAATCGCTCCATATTGTAATGGTCTTTTTTCAATAAGAAACACTGAAAAATATTTTTGTCTGTTTCTGTTACAAGACTTTCACAACAGTTTATATCACTTTGTGCAAATAGGACACAGGTTACATGGCATTATTTGACACAACGGACCTCTACATTCCGAACAGAATAAACTATCGATGAGCATATATGTACCTGTGTCATGTTTTCGAACGGCGCGAAGACGTGAAAATAGTCCACTTATTCTTACAATACACGATGAGCAAAACTTTGCATGATCGGGTGTATAATATAAATATATGCAGCACATCTTTTTTAAATAGTCTAAGGTATTAAGTTCAGATTGGTTTAAAAATCGATGTATTACTTCTGTTACATCTTCCTCCATATCGCTTTCAAAACATGAATCATCCGAAAGAATTGCATCGTCATCAGACATTTCTTCTTCTCCATTGACTTCAACTTCCATTTCTTCAAGAGGTGCGATATTCTTTTTTTACTTTACATGTAATTTAGTGCACTCATGACTTCCAGTCCTCGACTACTGAGTGTATCCTTAGACCTCTTTATTTTATATCCCGCACTAATGACGCGTCCCATGATCTCAGCATCCGTACATTGGCACTATCCAAAAATTCAAGATTTTGCAGTTTTGCACATGTTTGATGAAGTCATTGCGAGACACGTCGCGACATGTTCTTGAAAATTGTATCATTTTTTTGTGTCATTTTGACTTATGCAAATTTAATCTGTATGATCGCAGCAGCCGTACATCAGCGCTGTCTAAAAATGTAACATTTGCAGTTTTGCACGTGTGATAAAATTATTGCGAGACACGTCGACTGCCCTTGTAAACGATATTATACCATATTGACTTACGCGAAATTGTAAAAATTGAAATTATATCTAAAGTGGATTCGTCGCCATGCATGTCAGCAGCAGCCGTACATCGGCGCTTGACTTATGAATTGCAGGATTTTGCAGTTTTGCACACGTTTAATGAAGTCATCGCGGGACGCGACGACTGCCCATGAAAACGATATCGTGACTTACGCGAACCTGCAAAAATTGAAATTGTATCTAAATTGGTACGTGTGTATGTTTGTGTGTATGTATGATGTACGTATGTATGTACGTATGTATGTACGTATGTATGTACGTATGTGTGTACGTATGTATGTATGTACGTATGTTCATACTGCGACCCGTTTTTCTTCGGTCTCGCTAGGCGAAGGGGCGCTGCCTCAAATTCACTAATGGGCAGACGGTAGCTCCGAGGTATCCGCGATATTATTTCTCCGAGGTATCCACGGTATCAAATTCTTTCGCCAAAGTATTCCGTATGGGCGCCAAGTGCGATTACGCGCATCACGTTTTGTCAATTCGACATATATCTACAGCCCGAACGCAAGCTCAGGGCGTCGGTTACGTCCTTCGTTGTGGAGAGAGGGGGAGAGAGAGCGCAGCGCAATCAACACAAATTAAATAGTAATTATTTACTTTTTTACAGCTCAGCGACGAGGTGATAGAGGACGTCGCACAGTGGAGCCAAAGCGGATTATAAAAACGTATTATGTATGACTTTTTTCAAAAATTAATTAAATTTATGTATATTATAGTAAAAAGTTTAAATTTATTATTCTTCCACCTCTCCCTATTCCAATTCCTTAAATTGCGCTGCATCATCTTTTTACAATTAGGAGTTATAAAGGAGGAGGGTCCGTAAGGCCTGTTTTTGGCACCCTTCAAAATTGGACCAAAATGGCTGGAATCACTTCCTTATACCCTTGGAAGTAATATTTAATCAATTCCAGCCTAAACGGAAATATTTAGAGTGTATACTTCAAGTATACATGGTGCATCAGCGCGCCCGTATCAAGCATTTCTTTGGAAAACTAAGCGTTTTTGAGAAAAATGTTTCAGATAAAAGTTGTATGGTTTCAAGGGGGACATAAAATGGTGTCATCGGTTTGACCGTGTAGTCATTTGAAGGTCACATGAATGTCGATTTCAATATTTTATATAGAACCCCCTATTTTTACATATCTTGTAGCTTATCTCGAGAGCTTTCCAAAACACTATCGTAGATCACGTAGAAACACTTATTACAAATACTTCTAAAAGAAATAACTGACGTATTTTCTGCCGCAAGGCTAAATACGAAGTTTTGAAAAGAACTGTTTTAAGAACTGTATGCACCTTTTTGAGCAACTACGATCCCTTAAGCTTTTAATTCAATAGACCTGGAAACCATTCAATAAACCTGGAAACCATACAATTTTTATCTGAAACATTTTTCTCAAAAACGCTTAGTTTTCCAAAGAAATGCTTGATACGGGCCCGCTGATGCACCATGTGTACTTGAAGTATACACTCTAAATACTTCCGTTTAGGCTGGAATTGACTAAATATTACTTCCAAGGGTATAAGGAAGTGATTCCAGCCATTTTGGTCCAATTTTAAAGGGTGCCGAAAACAGGCCTTAGGGACCCTCCTCCTTTAAAAAGACTGAATAAATGTATAATATGATTTTAAAAAAGTTTAAATTTATTATTCTTCAGCCTCTCTGTTTGGCGTATCGCCTTGTATATATATATATTTTGCAGTAACTGATTTGCCTTTTGCTTTGTTCAATTATAGATTATTATAATTGCTTAATTCAACTCGTTTAACCTTGATTAGTGTCGATTAGCACATATTTAGTTATTAGTTTGCACATACTTGGTTATATTGGTTTGCATATATTTAGTTATACTAGTTGCTATTTGTTAATGTTCGCGAGACGTCGGTGGATCGCGATCGGGATAATCTTGTAAATTTATGCGACTCACCAATTGGTGCTGCCTATCGTTTATCCACCGACGGCAGCGATTACCCCCAAAAAGGGAAGCAAATACTCGCTCGCGGCTCACGTTACAGAACCGCGAGCTCACTCACCGCTAAGAAGTCGACAGCCGCGCAGCAAGACTTTCGGGCCGCCCGACCGCGCTCTCCCCCGCCTTGGGGACCGATCTCTCGCCTGCCTCATTTGTGCCTGCCTGCGCTTTACTCTTTGCCTGCTTGCTTGTGCCTATTGCTTGTGACCGCCTTGCGCTTTGTGCTGCATCCGCCTGCATGCTGAACCGGCAGAGTCCGACCGCCCAGAGACAGGACGAGGAACCGAACGAGAATCGGAGGAGTCATCCGAAGAACGACGGGCGACCGAACGGTGAGTCGCTTTCTCGCTTAATTTCGTTGCATGCGAATTTTGATACTCGCTTTCTCGCTATTCACCAAAATTAGTCGTGAGGGGCTTATAATTACCCCCCCTCTGGTCCTTCGAGCATAGAAAATCTCGCCCCCCGGGGATAGCATTAATACCCCCCCGCTCATTGGTCCTTCGAGCCGGATTACCCGGATATTCGCGTTAGTGAAATACCGCCGACCTCTCGCTTATTTCGCTTTCGTAAAATCGTTGTAATCTCGTCTTGATTGCAATCGCGAGCTGCAATAACGCGTGGCGTGTTAATTATAGTCTCGCGCGTGATATCTCTCGTCCGTAATTCTAGTTTCGCATCGCGACGAGAATGTTCGCGCAAACTCCCTATTAGTCGTAACGCGTGCCACTGTCGTTATCTGCATTAGTCGCGCATTTGCTATTCTCGCAGTAATTATTCCAATAATAATTATTAGAGAATAAAAATACCCGAAATACTCAACTCTAGAATATTCTCGGGTAAGCCATACGTTTTCGCCTAGCTGTCGGCGGCCTTGACGCTCGGTCGCGAGCCGGGCCGCGCGTACACAGTTTTTTTTACATAGACTCGCGCTCAACAGTTGTGCGACCCATTATCCTCGCTGTTGCTGAGTCTATTTTGGTGCGACTCGAAAACATATTATTCCGAACGTCGGAATTCGTACAAACATATTTGCCATCGATCGAATAATATTTGTCGGCACTGGTTCCGGACATTAAACATTTAGCGCTCTTGTAAATGTTCGAATATAATCGTGTCGTACTAAGCGCTTATGTCGTATGGTCGCTCGAGTCGTATGGCTCATGTCGTATCGTGCTCACGTCGTATGCCGCTGTCGTAAACAAACGCTGGTGACGTAGATCGTGCTCGCGTCGTACGCAGTAGACGTAGTGTCACATACCACGTGTCGCAGCGCCTTCCGCGACACATCGTCGTGTCGTATACCTTGTGTCGGGACGCCGCGCGTGACACATCCTCGTGTCGTAGACCGCGCGTCGTAGCGCCGCCCGTAACGCATCCTCGCGTCACATACCGCGTGTCGTGATACCGCACGCAGCACGGTCTCGCGTCGTATACCCCGAGTCGTAACGTCGCGCGTAACACATCCCTGCTGGAACACCGATCCAGCGCAACGACTGCTCGAGTGAGTTTCTCGTCGTAACCGGTTAACCTGTGCCAGTCAGCGATATACTATAGTGTTATTACTCTTAGATTACATTAGTGAAAATATATATTCTCGCGACCCATCTTCCTGTAATTAACCTTTCGTTATTGAATAGCTATCGTGCTTGAGTCTCAGTAGTTTTAAGTTTTGGTTGTCGTTCCATAATGTCGGCTCCCACTAGAAACAGACGCGAGTTGTGCGTCCGGAGGATGCGGGAGGTGCACGAGCTTTCCGTGCAGGCGTTGACCGATGTGGGGTTTAGGGGCACATTTTTGACCCGTTTCGCGAGCGTGTCAAAGACCGCGGATGACTTCGAAGCTCTGCACCTCAAAATTATACAGGACACCCCGGACGCCGATTATGATGCCGAGGACGCGATCCGGAAGGAATTCGACAAAATGCTTTGGACCGTGAGGGAACGGTATCATGCGCTCACCCCCGCCCCGCAGGCGACCACCGTGTCCCCTCAGGCCCCGGTTCAAACGTCGTCTATCCGACTGCCTAAAATCTCGCTTCCGCAATTCTCCGGAGATCTCGCGCTTTGGCCCTCGTTCATCGCGTTATATAACACCGCCATTCACGAGAATCGGAATATCTCCTCCATGGAAAAGTATCAATATTTGTTGGCCTCGCTATCGGAAGAGGCGCTTAAGGTAGTAAGAAACCTACCGTTATCCGCGGAAAATAACTCGATCGCCTATGATTCGCTACTCGCTAGATATCAAAATAAGCGCAAGATGGCCACGCAATATTGGCGTTCGTTAGTCCACGCCAAGCCATTGCAGACGGATTCAGCGGAAGCCTTGCGCACCTTGTTAGACGCGTTCACCGAAAACACGAGAGCGTTGCAGCTGATGCAATACCCGGTCGAATCGTGGGACTTCATGTTGTTTAACCATTTATTGGAGAAGCTCACTCTCACTCTACGGGAAAAATTCGAAGCCGGCCACATGACAGTGGAATCGCCGAGTTACGACCAACTCATAAAATTCCTAACGAATTATTGCACGGTCCTCGCGTCCGTATCGGATTCCGCGCCAAAGCCGACCAAAGCGAAATTACAGAGTCAACTACCTAAAGAATCCGCGCCGTTTTCGTCGCTTGCAACTCGAACCGCCGAGTGTCCGGTATGTAAAGAACAGCATCTCGTTTTTAAGTGTCCTCGCTTCTTGAACTTAGCTCCTAGGGAAAGACATTTAACAGCCAATGACTCGAATCTATGCCTTAATTGTTTTCGCTCAGGCCATGGCGTTAGCAATTGTCCTTCTTCGTGGACGTGCCAGTCATGTAAGGCCAAACATCATACGCTCTTGCACTTCGAGCGAAGTTTAAGCTCGATGAGTGGAGCCTCCTCTGAAGCAGACTCGGAAAAGAACCTTTCACATGAAAGCGATGAGCCCATCGTTACAATGACTAGTGTGTCGAAATCTAACTCGATCGTATTGTTGTCGACTGTACAGGCGGAAGCTCTCGACGTCCACGGGAATCCTTTCCCTGTTCGCATCCTATTAGACAGCGCTAGCCAGTCGAACTTCATCACCGAACACTGCATGCAAAGGGGTGGTTTCAGACGCACAAAAGGTCGCGCAATGGTTAGGGGCTTAAGTAACAGCAGAGCGGCTGCCATTCGAGGCAATACTTCTTTGGTGATCCGACCGCAGGGTAATAGTAACTTTCGCATTCCGATAGAAACCAAGATTCTCCCACGCATCTCACCTCAACTGCCTAGTCGTCCAGTGGAGAAGCAGTCTTGGAAACATTTAGAAAGATTAAAACTCGCTGATCCGCAATATCATAGATCTGGTCCGGTTGACATTTTGATTGGAGCTGAAGACTTTACGTCATTACTCCGGGACGGTCGTCGTGTGGGAAAGAAAGGTGAACCCGACGCATTCAACACCATCTTTGGATGGGTACTAGTGGGCTCGGTGTCATCCCGTCCACCACAGCCTTTTCGTTCGTTTATGATTTGCGGCTCAGCTGACACTTCCATTAATAGAGTCAGACGATCGAAGCAAGTCCCTACTGCTCCATCTTCGTTAAAGAAAAACAGGTCTTCTTCACAGACTACAAGTCGTGAAATATCTAGTAATTTAGTAGTATGCTCCTCTGCAAGAGACAATTTTCGTTATTGCCACTCGCGCCAAATAACTACAAGTAGCTTTCCTACACATGGATGTCGTTGTTTGAAATCAGAATTTAGAGCTAGAGATGAATTTACGCAGGATAAAGTGGGGAAGTCCTGTATCTTCTATCGTTATTAATATTAGTAGCAATTCGTAGTTATTTCGTTTCTTAATAGATTTAGTCATTAGATAACCTTGTTAGAATATAAGTTCACTGTTCTTGTAGATTAAATTAAATTGTTTAATAGTATTCTCGTTGTAGATTAAGTCGGATCTCATTCGGCTTGATATCTCGTAAAACTCGTTTAATCTTGCTGCTTCGCAGAAGATATCAATAGATCAGAGCGTAGACCTGGTTGCTCCAAGACACCTCCGAGCCTTTCCCCCTTCTTGGATCCAACCGGACTCCTCAGGGTGGGCGGTAGATCGGCCTTCCCCCCTTCTTGGATCCAGCCGGACTCCTCAGGGTGGGCGGTAGATCCGTCACGGTTGTCGTTCTCAAGGAGTAACTCCAGTCAAGCTTATAGTTGTTCGTTTGATATATGGGCGGTTCGCTTGGAACTCGCAACTTCATAATCGAAATAGTTTCCTCGCTCTGAGGCGCTTCATAGCTGGGCGTGACCGTTGCTCACCGACACAAGGTGACTGCGGCACCCGTCTTGTAGAAACTCGTCGAAAGTTTGATAGTTCGTATGCAAGCCGCCTCAGAGCAGGAAAATTCCAAATCGTCACTCTACCCCCCTCTCGCGCTACATTCGGTGGCCTTTGAAAAACGGGATAGAGTAGTAAACGTATAGTGGGAGCTCAGATGCTCACCGTTGGAAAATTTTGCGCGCTTATAGCGCCAATAGAAGCCATCTTGCACTCCAGGCTCCTATACCCTACTAGTTTTGACCTCAACGACTCCGAGACATCCTCCTATCTTCGAACTCTTCGTAGATAGTCTATTTGGATCTAAAACCAGTGCCGATAGGTAGATTTGATCGATGGCAACCGGTGCAACACATGCACCAACATCTTTGGAATCGTTGGCATGACGAGCCTTACAACCTCGGCAGCAACGACCAAAATGGCTAAGATTGTCGCCTAACGCGGTACAAAAGGGACGTCGGTCCTGTTAAAGTATTAGAACGTTTCTCCCTCGCAGTGAAGGCGAGAACGAATAGTCGTATCATGCCCGGATCGCGACGGCATCTTTCGGGGCGCCATAGTGGGGACAGCGGATGGCTCTCTCACTCGTTCTCTGGTGAAATTGTGTCCCTTGCCGATGGACAATTCACCAAAGGACGACCAATAAGTATAGAAAATACATCGTATTTTGGTGGGCGGTATGTTTGGCGTATCGCCTTGTATATATATATATTTTGCAGTAACTGATTTGCCTTTTGCTTTGTTCAATTATAGATTATTATAATTGCTTAATTCAACTCGTTTAATCTTGATTAGTGTCGATTAGCACATATTTAGTTATTAGTTTGCACATACTTGGTTATATTGGTTTGCATATATTTAGTTATACTAGTTGCTATTTGTTAATGTTCGCGAGACGTCGGTGGATCGCGATCGGGATAATCTTGTAAATTTATGCGACTCACCAATTGGTGCTGCTATCGTTTATCCACCGACGGCAGCGATTACCCCCAAAAAGGGAGCAAATACTCGCTCGCGGCTCACGTTACAGAACCGCGAGCTCACTCACCGCTAAGAAGTCGACAGCCGCGCAGCAAGACTTTCGGGCCGCCCGACCGCGCTCTCCCACGCCTTGGGGACCGATCTCTCGCCAGCCTCATTTGTGCCTGCCTGCGCTTTACTCTTTGCCTGCTTGCTTGTGCCTATTGCTTGTGACCGCCTTGCGCTTTGTGCTGCATCCGCCTGCATGCTGAACCGGCAGAGTCCGACCGCCCAGAGACAGGACAAGGAACCAAACGAGAATCGGAGGAGTCATCCGAAGAACGACGGGCGACCGAACGGTGAGTCGCTTTCTCGCTTAATTTCGTTGCATGCGAATTTTGATACTCGCTTTCTCTCTATTCACCAAAATTAGTCGTGAGGGGCTTATAATTACCCCCCTCTGGTCCTTCGAGCATAGAAAATCTCGCCCCCCGGAGATAGCATTAATACCCCCCCGCTCATTCTCCCTATCCCAATTCCTTAAATTGCGCTGTCATCTATTTATAAATTGGTTGTTATAAATTGAAATATTAATTTAAGATATTTAATAAAATATTTATTAAAATATTTATTAAAATATTGCATTGTCTAAAGTACTAAAGTTGGTTTAAAATAATTTATTTCTGCTGGAGTATTAAATTAGGTAAAAAAAAAGACGCCAAGCACGCGTGGTGTACCTTGAAAAAATCGAAGTAGTTATCTTTGTACCTCGAAAAAATACAAGTAATATCTTTACCTTAAAAAAACCAAAGTAATATAATTACCTTGAAAAAATCGAAGTAATATATTTATTACAAAAAAAAGAAATGATATCTTTAAATTATGCGCCAATTAAATATATATTATATCGAAAAATAACTATTGTTCTTTTAAAAAATGTATTCCCATTAAAGTGAAAAAATTAATATAAAATGTGAAAAATTTAAGTGAAAAAAACTTGGCGCTGCTAAACATAATAATATGTATTAATGAACCAATTTCTATAAATGAGAAAAGTACTTTAAATTAATGTGTGAAAGTCTCTACATTCACATTGTAACTATTAATTTAATATTTTAAATTAGTTATTTATTGCATTCAAATATTTTAAAATTTGGCAGCGCCAAGTTTTTTTCACTAAAATTTGTTACATTTTATATTAATTTTTTCACTTTAATGGGAATACATTTTTTAAAAGAACAATAGTTATTTTTCGATATAATATATATTTAATTGGCGCATAATTTAAAGATATCATTTCTTTTTTCTGTAATAAATATATTACTTCGATTTTTTCAAGGTAAATATATTACTTTGGTTTTTTTAAGGTAAAGATATTACTTGTATTTTTTCGAGGTACAAAGATAACTACTTCGATTTTTTCAAGGTACACCACGCGTGCTTGGCGTCTTTTTTTTTACCTTTTTGTAAAAGGTAATTTTGTACGGATATCACCCCTTTTTGTTATAGATACATCAAACGCCATAATGTCTATCGACATCGACATTTATGTCTGATAAAATCAAATGTAAATATTTTTTGTATTATAACTTACAAGAATTATATCTGAGAGTTTGACATCCTTAAATGGCAGTGTAGTTTGTATAAATTTATAAATCATTAAAAAAATTAAGACACAAAATATGAATATATTAGGCAAAATTAAATTTGTCGAGAGCACATTATGCAGTGTTTGCTATAAATAAATTTTGTCGAAAGAAAAACAGATTTAATACAGAATTTGGCATGTACGATGCTATTGGCAGAATGTCATAGTAGATAATATATGTATAGTAAAGTTTGTTAACAAAATAAGGCAATTAATAATTTATAATACAAACTATACTGCACATTTAATTAAGGATGTCACTGTCAGATATAATTTTTGTGTTATAATGCAAAAAATATTTAGATTTAATTTTATCAGATATATTTGATAGTCATTATTAGAGAAAAAAAGAGAGAAAGAGAGAAAGAGAGAGAGAAAGAGAGAGAGTTTGAGTTTGAGTTTGAGTTTATTTGTTATGCCATAGTCAAGACTTTAGGCAAAGGTTGAATGATACAGGTAAATATGTGATAAGCAAAATACATAGACAAAATAGAATAAGTAAAAACTAAAAAGAAAACAAAAGACGCAGTGTGATAACAGCAATAAAGCGAAAAGCATAAGTGGAAACAATGGAGATAATAATGACAATAAAGCAAAAGACAGTAATATTGTTTCCTCCTCAGCCAATGCTTCACGACTTATTATAAGACAAAATAATTCGAGTGAAAGACGTTTGAATATACATAACTAATAAGATAATATTGCGTCATATTACCAAAATTTCGTTGAAAAATGTAAAATAATCTGAAATACTGCTGAAGAATTATGAGTCAACGAAATTTAGTTATTATGCTCTCTCAAACAAAAGAACAAGTAAAACCACGTAACTAGACTAATATAGAACTTACTTAAGCATAAAACAATTATAATGTTGAACATGAAGTGAAAAAGCTTATAAATCATTAAATATTTTATAGTGGTGAAAAAGAGAGGCCCGCATGTGCATAAGTGGAGAGAGAGAGAGAGAGAGAGAGAGAGAGAGAGAGAGAGAGAGAGAGAGAGAGAGAGAGAGAGAGAGAGAGAGAGAGAGAGAGAGAGAGAGAGAGAGAGAGAGAGAGAGAGAACGCGAGCGGAGAACGCGAGCGTGACCGCGAGAAAGAGCAATACGTACGATAGATATAACCTCGCGACCCTCGCACAGGGTGTATCGCAGGAACCAGCCATCCGCAAGGCGCAAACTCTGTCACTCCAGCACTGCACTTCGTTCGGAGTGTTTGGACGCGACGACGCGGACGGAATATTTCTCGACGACGCGGACGTCTAAAGCGGCCCATAACATGCGTACGTTTCATTCGCGAGCCGGACTCAAACGTTTTTCACCACACACACACTCCCGAATAGTCCCGAAATTTGGCTCGTCGGACGCCGAGCCCGTCTCGTAACATCTCACCCACGAACGAGTGGAAACCGAGCCGAGCCGGACTCGCGACGTGTATTGGTCACTTTACGGTTATGTTTACTTCTGTCACCTCACATGTGATCGATCGATCAAACTAACGCATATCTCTACGCGTAGAGACTAAAGCGCCGCATAACGGCAAGGGTATGAACGCCACAAGAAAATCAGACCCCCCAGCACCGCCGCCGCGCCGTGGCGAACACAGCAAACGGAGAACGACGTCGACGTATCTTAAATGAAAATTTCACACTTTATCCTATGCATCGTAATATCTCCGCTCGTAGGGCACGTAGCGGAAAAATAAAAACACTTTTCTTATATAAATTTGGTCCAAGCTTTACGATAAGCCTAGTTAGAACTTGATCCGTTCACTGGTTATCGAGATCTAAAAATCTCGGGTACTCGCAACTCGTCGCGTCGCGTATATAGAGCCACGGCTGTCTCGCTCCGCGCGTACTTGGCGCGAGACACTACCGTGTCTCTTGATCTCCAAAATATTAAATTAAATAATTTTAAAAAACATAAAATACTGATGGAGAGAGCGCTAATAGATAGGCGAACGCGAAGAGAATACACCTCTGAAAACGAGGGAGAAGATTAGGTGAGTATGAGAGAGAACGCGAACAGGTAAGTGGGGAAAGAGAAAACGTGATATGCAAGCGCGCGGTGATGTCACGCTGATCCGCGGCCGACGCGAATGGGAGAGAGCGAGAAGACGCAAGCGAGTGACACAATATGATGTCACGGGGACTCTCCTCACCGCGGACCCCCTACCCGCGGGCCGTCGCGACATCCGTTCTCATCTTCGCGGACCGTAGCGTGGTCTCCCTCCCCGCGGACCCCTCGACCACCGGGCATGGAGTACCCCGCGCCGCGGAACCCCTTGCCCATTGTTTTTTCTCCCTTTCCCCGCGGACCCCTCGCCCACCGGGCATGGAGTACCCCGCGCCACGGAACCTCCCTTCCCCTCTACCCCCCTCGTAGCTCCTGAGTTAGAATCCCCCGTATACACCTACTGTGGTACCTCCACGGAATTAGTTTTTTAAAGAATTTATTAAAACTTGTACACATTATTAGATATGTTATCTAAACATCTGTGCAAGTTAAATGAGATTTACCATCCCTAAGCCGAGATATTTACATTTGAAATTGGCATGATTTACATGTAATCCATGTACAAAACATGAATCAACGACACGTTTTTAATTCTACCGTCAAAACCACATTTAGGAATTGAATAAAAAATGAGAGAATGCTAGAGAGGGATTATACAAATGTTCTGAAAAAAAAAATATATATATATATATATATAGAGTGATTAATCATCTAGTTTTAAATATATCGCCTTGAGAAGCATGACATTTTTTGTATTATTAGATACATAAGATGTCAATATATCGATATATCGCGTATCTGACAGCAAGTATTGTCTGTATACGTAACCTGTTCCGTGTGTTGGTGCACAGCGCGGACAGTTTTAGCAAAAAGTTTACTCCCATCGGTGTGACAAAAATAGTTAATAAAAAAAGTTATGCAATTGTAAATAATTATGAGCTTTGTATTATATCTATTAGTACCACGTCGTTATTATATGTTTTATTATACATTTTTTAACGATGACCCGATTAAATTATCGATCTCTTAGGTCTAAATTAATAGACGTTTCTCAGTTGTCAAGATCAGTCTGTCTTTGTCTTGCGTATACCGTTTTACCATACGCGAGACAAAGACAGACTGATCTTGACAACTGAGAAACGTCTATTAATTCGGACCTTAGACATGTACATAAGACGAAACTTTTGGCCGAAGTTGTCGCAGAGGTATCTCCTTAAAGGGATCCTAAACCGAAGGCCGAACTCCGACGATGTCGATAATGTCGATACGAAATGTGATTTTCGTACAGTTACCAGTTTTCTTTGGATTTATAGAATTAAAAATCCTTTTCCAGGATTAAAGTATAAACGCAAACGGATGCGGCTCTGGTCGTGTTTTCGTTTATCTCCCCGTCCGCGGGGAGAGGGGAACCGCGTTTTCTGACATCGCGGCGGCCCGCGGGAGAGGGGAAACCGCGCTATGGGCCGCGAGGGATGCGGACGCGGTGGCCCGCGGTGAGGAAGGCTCGGACTGCAACCCGCGTGACGTCATATCATATATCGTTTTCGCGTGCGCGCCTGCATGAATGGGCAACCCGTCATACTGACCTGTATGTCTCTACAACAAGCGGTACGTATGATGTATGTACGTATGTACGTACATATGTATATACGTATGTATGTATGTACGTACGTATCGCGGCGACCCGCGGGAGAGGGGGAACCGCGCCATGGTCCGCGAGGATGAAGACGCGGTGGGCCCGCGGGTAGGCGGGTCCACGGTGAGGGGGGTCCGGACTGCAACCCGCATCATATATCGTTTCCGCGTGTCCTCGCTCTCGCTACCGCTCGCGTCGACCGCGGATCAGCGTGACATCACCGCGCTTGCATATCACATTCTCTTTCTACTTACCTCTTCACGTTCTCTCTCATACTCACCTTCTTACCTATACCTCCTCGTATTCTCCATCCGCTCCCGTTTGCGTCCTCTCTCCCGCTCTCAGATGTTCTTTCTTATTCGCGTATCTATTACTAGAGCAGGTGCATATTTTTAAAATATTTGCTGTTAAAAATAAAAAAGTCACAGTCTTTTATAATTAAACGACGCGGTAGCGTTCTACCGTCCGGTATTTAAATTTTAAGTATTTTATTAACGCAATTTAAGGAATTGGAAAGGAGAGGTGGAAGGATAATAAATTTAAGCTTTTTTAAGTCATTATACATTTTATTCAGTTTTTATTATAGTATAGATTAAATAAGTAAGTATGGCATGTTCTGATGGATCTTGTGATTCCTCAGTATCACGTACATCCTCTACTACCTCCAGAAGGACTCGTCGCTGAGCTGTATAGAAAAAGTAAATAATTAAATCTAAAAACTCAAAATTGCGCAAAAACCGATCCTTAAATTTGAACTTTAAAATAAGGTACTTACCAAATTACTATGTCTCACAAGGCACTATTACAACCCGCACCCCTTTTGCCACGTCCACCGTCACATGCAGCGGATGGAGGATGCACTCGTCATAGGGCAGGGGTGTTCGAGGCTCAACCTCGACATACCGCGGAGACCGCCAAGATGAATTCGGCGAAGGTGACCGCGGAGACGGTCCGGCGGCGGTATGCGCGGCACGCGCGGCGCGCAGCCAATATTCGCGCATGCATACGTTACACGTAGCCGAGGCGAACAATTTTCGACACCTAATGCACCGCATCTTAGTCGTTTGACAACTCAAGACAAACTGAACGAGCGAAAGAAAAATTTAAGGGGAAGGTGTAACCGAGCCATGATAAAAAATTCGGAGAAAAGTAGCTTGAGTCCTTATCATGCAGGACACTAGCTATCGTTCAACACTGTGCGAAATTTGACCCAGAACCTTCATACGAGATACGATGTATGGACAATGGTTCCATGCAAACGTATGTGTTTGATGAAATCATTGCGACATTAATATGACATACGTACGTACATACATACGTACATACATACATACGTACATACATACGTACGTACGTACGTACGTACGTACATACATCATACGTACATACGTACGTACATCATACATACATACATACATACATACATACACACGTAAAGAAAATGTAATTGCATCTTCACATAGGACACATCTAATAACTATGTGGAAAAAGGGAAAAAAAAATAAAACATTTTAACGTTTATATAATTTATTTCTAAAAAGATTGCAACTTCTTCTGGCGTTGCGACCACCAGTTAAATATTTTAAATACATTTTGTAATGCGCAATTCTTAACATGTTTTCCACATCGCACAGTATTAGTAACATTTAGATTATTTAAGGATTCAATATCTTCGTAATCTGCATCCAAAGTCTCCATGATTTCTCTCACATCATTCTCAAGCATATCCACCAGCCATTCTCGTTTCTGGCATCCCTTGACGTACACGAGAGTTGACGTCTCGTCATCCTTTTCCGTACCAAGCACTGCCGATGTAATTAGACGTTTCGCCATGCTGTATGGGACTATCCCGTCTTCCCATCGTAATTTATGGTGATTAGCAATCAACCATAAAGCACATGATTTGTCGGATTTTGTAAGAAGATTCCATGGCATGGGGCATGTAAAAATGTAATGCGCCAGAATGGTTCCGTTTTTCAACACCGCCACCTCCTTTAGGACAAATTTCATTCCGACGATAAATCCTTGCAGATCGACAAACGTTGGCATGATCATGATGCAGCGAAGTAACAATTTATACTATAGTTTATCGCGATACATCTGTCTCTCTTATATCGAAATATTTGCAAATAGTGCAATTTACATGATTTTGCGCACTACGTTAGACAAAGGGCAATATTCGATTACGCGATCATGCAAAATGAGGCAATAGGCGGTAGTATTTGCAGGTACATTCTCTTTGCAGTCAAATTCTATTTGCACATCCACGGTGGTGCTCTTGACAGATTCGTTTTGTCGCGAGCAATCAATGACAACAAAAGGTCCATTTGCCAGGAATGTGGCCACGGTGCACAACGTTTCGTAGCAGTCGTATCCGTAATAAGCTTTACGAAAACGTGCATACATATCAAAAAGAACGGCGTATCGTTTTTTACCAAAATCTAGATTCAAGTCATCGTACGGATAAAATTCAGAGTTTAGATAAAGCTTGATATTGGTCAAGTTACAGTCATCGAATATGCTAACATCTTGAGACATAATATTCTTGCGACCGGCCTGCAGCGCAAAGATAACATATCGCGGCTTCTCTAACTGAGTCGTAGTCTTGACAGCCCACGAATGCTTGGTCGTGCTCTGCAACAGGGGGTACTCATACAGATCCCACGAGCAAAAACTGACACTAAGATATCGTCCGCTTTCCAAAGCCCGTAACAAGGACAATTTATTGACCTCGTTTAATGTAACATGAGGCATTCGCCACTGTACTTTAAACAATTCAATTTCCGGCTCCGTCGTCGGATTTCCTACAATGCAATTGTTATCGCTACGCGCTCGTATCAAAATTAATTCATGACGAGCGTTAACAACCACGCGTTTGTAATCCTCACAAAAGCCTAGCAACATCTTGAGCGGTACGTAAAAGTTGAAATATCCGTCCGGTATGCTCGATCCAACGTCCCATCCAGCATTCCGCATGATCAGAGCACTGTCATACGTTAGCGATACATAATTCTTGATAGTACTGGTTATTCCAACGTTTCTATTGCGATCAATCTCCACACCGTTAAGCTCATATCGAATTTCGTCAAACATGAACGCCACGCAATTATTTACAAGCGTTGCCACAGACTCGTCATTCCTTTTCTTTATCTTTAATATTCCTTCGACGTAGAGAAAGCTTTCACACGGCAACGTGTATAAATCTTGCTGTTGTATGGGTATTCTTATCTCATCGCTATGCCCAAACGTCGTGTTAGCGTATGGATTGTATGTATGAGACTCAATCTTGACGACGCTGTCGTCAAAGATCGGTTCACCTCCAATGTTCAAGATATTAGCCATTTCGCACGACAAAACCCAATGATTTTAAAAATTCAACGTTCGACGCGGTGAGTTTCTTTTTCGGCGATCGAATTGTCTTTCTAATTATGTTTCTCGTCTGTTGCACCTGTTCGGTTTCGTTCAGTATGAGCATCTCACGTTACCACTGACGTCTTCGCACATGCAGTCTAATGGTGATCTCTTCTCTACGAAAATTGATCAACCGACCGTCCTGATCCACAACGCGAATTGTTAGGTCTGTTGTGAACGCACAACGCACTTGGCAACCGAATTGCCAAGCGTTAGGGAAATTTGACCCTAGCGACTAAACGCAGAGACCAAAGGTCCATCGAGGACCGATATCGCTGACGCGAAGGTCAGCGCAGAGCGCTGACCGCACAGGTTAATGCTACCACGGGCGATCCCGAGGTAGCAACAGGAAACCGATATAAGATCGCCGAATCGAACGACCCGGCAGTCGGTCCAAGAACTCCACGACGACGCGTCGCTACATCGACGAACTCTAACGAGTCGCGAGACGGAAACATTAAATAAAGGACACCACGTCCACGTCGAACTCTGGTGTATTTAATAAAGCAAAAAGGTGTTTAACAAAGTGTGATCATTGGTCGAGCCCGCCAGACGTCCTCATCCCGATCCTCCAGTATTCGCGAGCGGAGCACGACCCCTATAGCCGTCTGAACGGCTAACATTTGGTGGCAGCGGTGGGATCTGCTCCATCCACTCGCGCAAGAGGACCGGACCGCTGAGCTCATTCACACGCCTGAAACAAAACAAGCTCATTAGTGAACGGCGGCAACATATCCCGGAGAGGAAAAGCCAGCCGAGACCCGAGCGAAAAGACGGTAGCAGCCGCAAGTGCAGAAGTGACACCTGAGACGGCCACGCTACCGCACGGCATCACCGGCTCCGAGCGACGACGCAGGGACACAGCGAAGCAGCGTAGCAGCGCGGCAGGGACGCAGCGACAACGCAGGGACGCAGCCAAGCAGCGAAGCGGCCCGACGATCAGGCGAATGCAGCCGGACAGCAACATGCGATTCGCGGCGATACTGTAAGTGCGAAAATTATTATGTCCGCGAGCGCCAAGTAAATGTCGAGCAACCCGAACCGACAGTCGCCCGTCAAACAAGCGTCATTCGTTCATAGTGAGTCCGCGCACCGCGCCTCGCGTAATCTAGTTAACCCCGTGCGTACAACGCGATCCGAAGGCGAAGGGTTAAACCGGCCCGCTGAAAGCGAAGGGTTAGACCGGCCCGCCGAGCAAGACGGATTAGACCGAGTTCGACAAAATTTAGATTCGCGTTTTGCCGAGGAAGAGACGCCCGTGCTATCTCCGAACGTAGTCATTGAACGCGAGTTCCCGTTCGACGAAGTAGACGCAAGCGTAACAGGCGAACGCGAAAACCGCGACAATAATACAGAGCGACCGACTCCGACTGACTCACTCACAGACGTCTCCGACGACACGCCAAGTCACGTGTCCCAACGAGGGGATTTTTCTCTCACGTCGTACGACAGTAGTGTGTTCGTACCCGACGAAAATTCCGCGGAAGCCGAGATGAGTCAGACGAGAAACGCGACTCCAAACCGACAGACCCGCGAGGAAAACCCGGACCCAACTAGAGTGTCCGAGCAAGCCGCCACCGAAATGGCGCAAAATGGGCCGCCCGTCGGGCGACCTCAAGCCCCAGAGCCGACACGATCCGAGTTGAGAGCCCCGGACACCGTGATCACCGACTTACTTAATCTAATGCGCGACATGCAAGAACGCATGGACCGCGTCGAGGCTGCGGAATTCGACCGATCAGCCGATCTCCTCCGCGCTTTTCGCGAATTACGGAACCGCGTAGGCCAGATGGAAACCGCCACGCACGATTCCGACGCGCGGGACCGCCGCGTACACAGCCAGGGCCCGCTGGACATCACATACGGACGAACGCGTAGTGACGTCCGGAACCAACCGGGCCTAGCTAACGGGTACCTCAGCCTTAAAGAGGCACGAGCGATGATACCCGAGATCAATGGAGAATCGCGAGAACGCGTCCGAGAATTTATAAACGCTAGCACGTATGCTATGAAAAATATTCGGCCAACCGACGAGTCGATGCTACTCGAAGCCATCCTCTGCACGAAATTTAAAGGAAAGGCGATGACAGACTTTGATACGCGCGATATCCGTGACTTTGAACAGTTGAAGCGCGAGCTCGAGACAGAGTACTTAGGAAAACGCTGCACGACGCACTTGCAGCTGGAATTTAACTCGCTAGCGCAAAAGCCCGGCGAAAGCGCGCAAGAATTTGGTAGGCGCGTCGAGAATTTAGCCCGCGAATTGTATGAAGCAATGGAAGAGGGCAAGGGCCACTCGCAGGAACAGCAAAAGGCCATACTGGATAATATTAAAATCCAAGCGCTGCATAATTTCCAAATCGGATTACACGACGATATAAAGTTATTAGTAAGAGCGCAGCGATACCAAAGCCTGCAAGAGGCGATAACCGGCGCCAGCGCGGAAGAAAAGGTGAGAGGCTCCTCCCCGCGGAACGCCCAGGCAACGGTAAAGAACAAATATTCCACCGCGAATACGCGAAGCACAGGGAATACGGTAGGGCAATGCCACAAGTGCGGAAAGAACGGTCATTACGCGCGAGATTGCCGTACGAGCCGACACGCAAACAGATACGCGTTGCCGAAACCCGAGAAGCCTAGCAGCATTAACACGATAGAGTGTTCGTATTGTAAAAAAGCAGGGCATAAGCGCGACGAGTGCTGGTGGTTAAACGGGCGATTAAAACCCGAGCGACCGCGCCGCACGCGAACGGAAGCAGTTAAGAAAACGCCCGTGAGTACTGTCAGAAAGACAAGGACACAAGAATCTAGCGAAGAAACATCCTCTCGCAGCAGCAGCGAGGAGGATGAGAAGCCTAAGAAGAATAAGGCACGCGCCGCCGAGACATATCGCGTTGCACAGATAAGCAAGAAGCACGAGGAAGGCCCGCTAGACTTAGTGACGCTACCCGTGCAGGAGGCAGAAAAGGGAGAAATGGACCTGTTGTTAGATTCAGGCGCGACTCTCACATTAATAAAAGTAGGAAATCTGAAAGGGAAAACAATGGTAAAGAAAGAACGGTTAGCTTTAGTTGGCGTAACCGGACACTTGATTCACACGATAGGAAAAATAAAAGCCACTGTGAACCTCGGAGATAAGAAGATTCGCCACACGATGTACGTGGTGAAAGATGATTTCCCAATCGAGTATGAAGGCATCTTAGGAAACGATTTTCTTACAAAGCACAAAGCGGATATTTCAAATTCTAAAAAACGACTAAAACTCGGCTCAGCTTCCTTTAAGCTCCGACCCTTCCGCAAGGTAAAACTCCCGCCTCACAGTGAGACAATCGTGGAAGCCGTCACTAATCATAACCGCGTCGGCATTGTGCGGAGCGGCGAACCCGTCCCAGGGGTCTTTATCGGGCATTGCCTAGTGCAGCCCGTCGAATTTAAATGTCCGATTAGCGTATTGAATGTGACGGACAAGCCCGTGGAGATACTCACTCCACATGTAACTCTAGAAGACCTGCCGCCGCCCGACACCGCGAACGTTCTCTCGTTACGCGCAAGCGACGAGCGCGAGACCGTCGCCGAACGGCAGAAGAAAGTACGCGAGCAAGTACGACTCGACCACTTGAACGTTGAAGAGCGAGCAGCCGTAGAACAAATTTGCGATGATTACTTCGACGTGTTCTATATGGACGGCGACCATTTAAGCGCGACTACCGCAATAGAGCACGAGATAAATATCCGGCCGGGTAGCGCGCCCGTGAATGTGAAACCATATCGGTTACCCGAGAGGCATAAGGCCGAAGTGAAAAAACAAATAGAGAAAATGCTCGAAGACGGCATAATCAGCCCGAGCACGAGTCACTGGAACGCACCGATTATAGTCGTCCCTAAAAAACCGGACGCATCCGGAAAAATGCAATTTCGCGTGGTTATCGATTTTCGGAAAATGAACGATCTCACCATGGGAGACTCGTTCCCCATGCCAAACATAACCGATATATTAGACCAATTAGGTAACGCGAAATATTTTACCGTTCTAGATCTAGCCTCGGGGTATCACCAAATCCCCATGCACAAAGACCACAAGGGCAAAACAGCCTTCTCCACTCCGGATGGGCACTTCGAATTTAATCGCATGCCCTTTGGCCTGAAAAACGCGCCGGCAGCATTTCAGCGGCTAATGTACGCGGTGCTGGCCGGCCTACTAGGGCTGAGATGTTTCGTGTATATCGACGACATCGTCATATACGGGGCAACTCTGACGGAACATATCAAACGAATAATAGCAGTGTTAAATAGACTCCGAAAATATAATCTAAAGTTGAAACCGAGTAAATGTGCGTTCCTACGGAAGGAAGTCGTATATCTGGGTCACGTGATTTCGGAAAAAGGAATCTCGCCGGACCCGTCGAAATTAATAGCCGTCAAGGAATTTCCGACTCCTAAAAAGGTGAAAGACATTCAGTCATTCATAGGCCTAGCCGGGTACTATCGTAAATTCATAGAAAATTTTTCAAAACTAGCCAAGCCATTGACCAAGCTCACTAGAAAAGGAGAAAAGTTTACTTGGTCAGTAGAGCAACAAAACGCGTTCGAATTGTTGAAGGAAAAATTAACAACCGCGCCGGTGTTGAATTATCCCGACTTCAATAAAGAATTTATAGTGACGACAGACGCGTCAGATTTCGCTATAGGAGCTATCCTCTCACAGGGAGTAGTCGGCCAAGACCGACCGATAGCGTACGCCAGCCGCGTATTATGTAAAGCGGAACAAAACTATAATACGACGGAGAAAGAGCTGCTAGCCATCGTGTGGGCAGTCAAACATTTTCGCCCGTATCTTTATGGCGTTAGGTTTAAAATAATAACCGATCACAAGCCGTTGATATGGCTATTCAATGTTACCGACCCCGGTTCAAGGCTAATTAGATGGAGGCTTAAATTAGAGGAGTATGATTATGAAATCATACACAAAGCGGGGAAGAGTAACTCAAACGCCGACGCATTGAGCCGTAACCCGATAACAGAGGCGTCAGCCGTGCATACGATACAGCAAGAAGAAGAAGATGCGCCCCGAGAATACTCGAAGGAGGAAAAGAAACAGATATTATACGAGTATCACGACTCGCCTATCGGAGGGCACCAGGGAGTCACACGAACTCTAGACCGAATCCGATTACAACACGATTGGAAAGGTATAACAAAGGATGTCGAGACTTACATCGGCAGATGCGAATACTGCCAAAAACATAAACTAAGCAGAAAAACGAAGATGCCAATGGTCATCACGGATACGCCGGAACGACCGTTTGAAAAATGTGCTCTCGACATCGTCGGTCCGTTAACAGTCACAAATCAGGGAAACAAATACATTCTGACGTTTCAGGACAACTTAACGAAGTTTAGTAAGGCGATACCGATCGAAAATCAAGAAGCCAGAACGATCGCCAAAGAATTCGTAACAAAAATCGTGTTAGAACACGGAATTCCAGAAAAAATTCTCACTGATCAGGGCACGAACTTTACAAGCGAAATGTTCAAGAACACGTGCAAATTACTAAAGATCGAGAAGATCCAAACAACGGCATATCACCCTGAGAGTAACGGCGCACTAGAGAGATCGCATCGCACTCTCGCCGAATACCTGAGACATTATATAAACCAAGACCAAACTGACTGGGACGAATGGCTCCCTTACGCCATGTTTACATATAATACGACGCCACACTCTACTACCGGGTTCATGCCATTCGAATTGGTCTACGGGCACCGACCTGACCTACCGACGGCTCTAACAAAACCGCCGAAATTAACATATTCGTACGAGGATTACGCGAAAGAACTACGAGAGCGGATCCGCGCAGCGAATCAAATCGCGAGAGAAAATACGAAGGACGAGAAAGCAAAATCGAAACTACAATTCGATAAAAAAAGCAACACAGCGACCTTCAAAGTAGGCGATAAAGTACTACTTTACGACGAAACGATACGACGAGGCCGCTCAAAGAAACTCGACTCGCAATGGGTGGGACCATATGTGATTTTGGAAAAGCACAATGACGTAAATTACACGATTAAAATTAAGCAAAAGACGCTACGCGTTCACGCGAACCGGTTGAAAGCGTTAGTTGAGAAATAAAAAGCACTCGCATTAAAGCAAAAGCAGAATAAGCAAAAAAAAATATATATATATAAATAATATAACAGTACTCACCTAAGAGTCACCACGTCGCAGGAGGGAGACTTCCCTCTGCCCTGTGGCCACATTTACAGTAACCCTCAGGGGGAGGACATCCGCCCGAATCGCCTCCCTGTATGAAGGAGGCGGCGAATCCGGCGACCCCGGCTCTGCAATCTGGGCGCGGGGAGCCCGAGCCACCCGCAGCCAATACGTGCGTAAGCACGCATCGCAAGTGGATGGCGCAAAAAAGCGGTCACATCTAAAGCACCTCATTTTCAAAAACTAACAGACGTTAGGCACCGCTCAAGGGTAGCAGTAAACTAACGCACAGCGCGCTACTCAAAAGAAATAGCACCTGCTGACAGATGAAGTCAGCATAAAATAAAAGAGAAATAAAATACCTCCAGGAACATATTCTTTACAGGCTAGCTATCATCCTACACCTCGCAACGGAAATGACATCAGAGCAGCTACCGTACGAGATAACAGCATTCACTGCCGAACCCGGCATATATTACGAGAAAATCGGACAACTGCAGCAAACGAGGGCAACATGGAAAATGGCAATACGCATAGACGTAACTGCATTAAATATAAGACATCAACAACTCCAGGAAAACCTAGCACGCATCGAAGAAATCTGCAACCATGCCATCAAAAGCATAAAAAACACGTGCCAAATCACTCTCCAAACTATTAAACGAGAAAATAATAAAATGACACGCAACCTAGAGCAACTACAAACCATCTACCGATCACCCCTGAGTAAACGAGGCCTGATCGATGCTGTAGGACAAATAAGTAAAACGCTATTCGGTACTATGGACGCTGAAGACGCGAAAATAATAAACGAACAAATACAATTACTGAGTAATGAACAACAAACATTGCAGCACGCGGCAAAAAATCAACTTAAAATCATTAATGCTACCATAGGTCACATGGAAAAATTAGAACAAACACTGTCATACAACGAAAATTTAATGGCTAACGCTACAAGAAAACTAGAAGAACAGCTTATATACCGAGAGGGAATGGACGAACAACTATTAGTATTAACCGCCATTTTAAATGACCTCACGACAGACATAAACGACATCACAGACTATCTGACTCACGCAAACCACAATATTTTATTAACGCGCGTGCTCTCGATCGAAAAAATAATCATAGAACTAAGAGAAGCGGCCTCAAACATAGACAGGAGATTAAATTTCCCATTCAAAATACAAGCCGAAAACTGGAATTCTATCCAAAAATATCTAAATGTAAACGCGTATTATGATAATTTGAACATATATACTATTCTCTTGTTCCCATTGATAGCGTACCCAACATACGAAATTATAAGAATCACACCTGTACCAATACACAATGACCACAATGTTTTCACACTCCTAGAACCCTCTCACACCCTATTAGGAATAAATCGTGAAAATCACAATTATGTAATATTAAAAGAAAGCGATTTAAATGAATGTACGCGAGATAATACCAAATTCACTTGCGCCCAAAATCTCCCTGTCTATTTCACAACTGCGAACGCGCCGACCGAAGTACAACTCTTGGTAAAAACGTCTAGACATATAGAAAACCGAAAACAGCGTCACATAATCTCGAATGTAACAATCTGGATTGCAGTATCTGAACCTCAGACATGGTTATTTTTCACTCCAAAAACAACCGACATAATAATTCAATGTAAGGAATTACCAGAAAATAAAATAAAAATAGAGAAAACCGGAAAAATTACATTACGCGACAATTGTAAATTAACTACACCAGATATATATTTACAGACCAAAAACCGAGTGTATAGTAAAAATGTAAAAATGTATTTACCAGAATTTAATGTAACAGACACAATGGAAAAAAGTATAACGATAAACAATAAAATAGAATCCGATAAGGAAATAAATTTAGAACCAATAATCAAAGATCCGACAGAATTAATAAAATTAAGCTTGAATCTAGAAGAAATCAAAAAGGAAATGGAAAATAACCAATCGAACATTTTCACGAATAAAAATATTATATATCCCGTAGGCTCCACAGTCACAATTGTAATAGTAATAAGTATCATAGCTGTAATCATTTATGTAATAAAGAAAAGAAGAGACCACTAAAAAAGTTATAATACAAAAACAATCATGTAAAATAGCATAAAACACCTAGATTGTAACCCCTCAAGGAAAAAGAAAACACACATAAATAAACGAAAAACTACGTTTTTCTTTTTTCACGGGGGGAGGGATGTTGTGAGCGCACAACGCACTTGGCAACCAAATTGCCAAGCGTTAGGGAAATTCGACCCTAGCGACTAAACGCAGAGACCAAAGGTCCATCGAGGACCGATATCGCTGACGCGAAGGTCAGCGCAGAGCGCTGACCGCACAGGTTAATGCTACCACGGGCGATCCCGAGGTAGCAACAGGAAACCGATATAAGATCGCCGAATCGAACGACCCGGCAGTCGGCCCAAGAACTCCACGACGACGCGTCGCTACATCGACGAACTCTAACGAGTCGCGAGACGGAAACATTAAATAAAGGACACCACGTCCACGTCGAGCTCTGGTGTATTTAATAAAGCAAAAAGGTGTTTAACAAAGTGTGATCATTGGTCGAGCCCGCCAGACGTCCTCATCCCGATCCTCCAGTATTCGCGAGCGGAGCACGACCCCTATAGCCGTCTGAACGGCTAACAGGTCCGTAATGCTCCGTACGGTGATCGGAAGGTAAATGATCTGTGCCGGCGTTTCCGATATCTTATATCCTGGTGGCACACTGGGTAAAAATTCGTGTATCGTGTGCACATACTTGTCGTTACTGTACGCACCCGCGGTCACGTTACATTCTATGTAAATGATGTTTACGCTAATAATATTTATCAATACGTCCGATTCGTGCCATTGTCGCGGCTCCAGTACGCGATTCGCTGAAAATCCTAGCAGCGATCCAATGTTGTTTGGTTTGGTGAAATTTACCCGATAAGTACACTTGATCTCGCTCTTCATCGTATTGTTGTTAGCTCGAATAACCAATGGGTACTCTTCATCTTCGCCGACATGTTTCTTTCTCGCAACATCGTTGGACCGTAAAATGGCACGTTTCAGATACGTATCTATATCACGCAGTTCGTATGATCCTTCGGGAATGGCAATCTCCTTGTCATCAAAGTAGAATTTATTGTTCGAAGAATTTACATTTGGTATCGTATAATAGGTTTCAAAATCTGTCGAACCGAGCTCGTAATTGCCATCGCTCAAATCCACAGCAGGAAAGTAGCTTACCGCGAGGATGCTACTCTTGCCTGTGAGCGTAAATGTCAGTGACATGTTTGAAATAATACTGAGTTCAAACACCGCAACGCCTCTTTAAATTGATCGTCAACCGTCTGTAGAAAGTGCAAACACAATTGTCCACAATTGCTCTGATCATATCGCTGATAAGGCGTGCGATTGTACACGATTTGCGTCACATTCTTTAGATACTGCACCAATTCCCTAAGCGGTCGAAAATTGCCAAAACTGTCGAAATATATGGCTCGATGTCCTCTCTTCGCGTATGCCACCCAGTGAGTACCCGGTCCCTCAGCATTATCCAAGTTTACGATACCACTTTTGTTTTGACCAGCTCCTTCCGTTGGTAAAGTAGTACGCATGAAAATACCCCTAAAATATGGAATGCGCATACGCTTCGCTAGTTGTTGTAGTTGTACGTTTGTAGTTACACCCTTCGGAATTTTTAGCGTCTCGACGTTTTTTTTTTCTCGAGACTCCCCGCCCACGTTTATACGGAGCGAGATAAAGTCCATGACCTTCCATGGCGCGATTATGACGTTTCAATTCTTCCAGCTGACGCCGCGCGGCTTTGTTATCGTTCACAGCCTTTGCGACTCCTGCCGCTCCGCCGACCAATGAACCGAGAACTCCCAACAACGGTAGGATCGGTAGGATACCACCGCGTTTTGCAACCGGAAGTATTCGCTTGTTCTTCTTCTTCTTTTTTGTTTTCAAACCCATTCCGAGTTTTGTCTTGGTTTTCATGGCCGCCCAGACAGCTGTGGCGGAAGCTCTCTCTCCGAGAGTTGAATCTTTCGCTGTAATGCGTTTTCGCGCTTTCGCAGCGAGTATATTGTCAGCCACGTGTCGTTTTGCGAGATCGTTGCTATGCGAATAGGCTATATCGTGCTCGCGACACGCTGCGTCCAATGGATTAATACCTTGATCACCTCTCGCCAATCGTGTTTCTAAATGAGTGCCCGGACCACAAAACTGATAGCCGGGGATATGTAATTCGATCGGAAGTGCGTTTATCGCGCGATTTAATAAGCCGCGGCCTATTACTATCGCTGACATTCGCCGCAGTTCTTTATCAACGGCGGCGGACCGTCGATATGCGTTTGATGATGCGGTAAATTATAATGTTTCAAACACCGACGATATTGCTGAATCTCCGAATCTGCCTTGATATGTTCGGGAAATTTATTCCACAAATAATCTATGTAATTGTGAAACTGCCGTAGTAGAATGACCTTTGGAATATATTTCAACTGTTCGGTCGTTAAATTGTAAATATCGCTGTTATCTGACAGTAGCAAAAACATTTTGAGTACTGAGCGTCTCAGCTCTACGCTCCTGTATAAATAGGCCGGTTTTCACGATACCGTTTTACATTTGTTGTGGAGGGGAGATAACATGCGGTTCGTGCGACAATCGCGGGTGATCAAAGTGACAAACTTTGATGATAAGGTACAGTTAATTAAAGAGGTACGCAAACATGGAGACATGCTACCAATTTCTATACGCGGTATCATCTGTGGTCCATCGAATTGTGGTAAGACAAACGTGTTGATAAGCTTGCTGGAAAGTCCGCACGGTGTACGCTTCGAGAACGTGTACGTGTACTCGAAATCGCTGCAACAACCAAAATATCGATACTTGGAGAATATATTAACGCCGATAGAAAAGATTGGCTACTTTACTTTTTCGAATAACAGTGACGTCATTCCACCGAGCGAGGCGCTACCGAATTCTATTTTTATCTTTGATGACGTGGCGTGCGACAAGCAAGACACGATAAGAGAATACTTTTCAATGGGTCGGCACGCAGCCGTCGACTCCTTCTATCTTTGTCAGACGTACGCAAAGATACCGAAGCATCTTATACGCGACAACACAAATTTATTAATTTTGTTTAAACAAGATGATACCAATCTAAAACACGTATACAACGATCACGTAAACACCGACATGTCTTTCGAAGATTTCAGCAAATTGTGTCATACTTGTTGGCAGCAAAAGTATGGATTCGTGGTGATAGACAAAGACAGCGCGCTTTTAAATGGTCGATATAGAAAAGGATTTAACGACTTTGCGATACGGTAACGCGTTTAGTTGTTATCAACGCGTTGGCTGGACAACGTTGTCGCAATATGGACACCAGCAGCATGGAGACTAAAGATTGCGAGAGAATAGCCAAGCAGATTGTGAAAACGAGCGATTCGATTCGCAAAAAGTATCGCGCATTAAAAACCGGTAAAATGGAGGAAAATATCGCGTTGGAGAGACACTTTAAACCCATCATCGAGTCTTTAAAGCAGATTGTCGAAAACGCCGTTGGCGAAGAACCTGAAATGTTAGAGTCGTTTGACAGCTCCAAGCAAAAACGATCAAATGCCTCGTTTGATGACGTTGTAATGGCTTCAACTCCGATTATGTCAAAGTTGAGACGATCGAAAACAGTGCCATCTACTTTGAACGAAACAGCCAAAATTTTACAATCGCGTAAATTAAAAGCTCCACAGGATGTACCGCCGATAACTTCTACACCGTCCACGACAGTGAAAACAGTACAACCTACAACGCTTGATTCACTCGTAAACGGGGATGTTTTCGAAACCACGGACGACTCGCTCGTGACATCCGTTCGAAATAAGTTGCAAACGCAGGAGGGTCGAGAAGCGTTGCTAGATCAATTGGGCCCATTAAGCCTAAAGTATCTCATGCCTGTCCTGAGTGGCAAACAGGAGGGTATGGACAACGTTTACGGTGTTAAATTCGACGATAATGGAATGAAGTTTGGTAGTAAACGTTTTGACGTGAACAGCGCTGATAACATATTTATCGACGGCGTACGATATGTCGGCACACCCGGTCTTTACGAGTTAATCTTCAAGAAAGTCCCCGATGACGACATCTACACGGCGGACGACATGCAAACGTATAAGAGCATGCTGTTGATGACAAGCGCGCATAAACGTAATAATGATCCGAACGGTCGATTAAGTGGCAATGGGGGATACAAATACACACAAATAATCAAACCGCTGATATCAGGCCAAAAAACTGGAAGAGGTATACCGCGTGCTGTGACATTAAACGACAACAAAATCGATTATGTTCATTGGGACGACCCCAATGAGCTCGTAGACCGTCTCCGATTGCTCCAAGCTTCGCGCCAAGCGGGTCACAACGGTCACAACAACGAGATTCTATCGATTATCGAGGAACTTCGCGAGGCTGGGTTTATTATAAATTAAACCACGCGTCAGCGAACCATTCAATCAACATTGAAATGCCGATCAACAAGTTTGGCATATCGCTCGGAAGAGGCGGAGCGGAACCGTACTATCAATGGAGCGGATTACTCAGAAATTACGTGCGCGATAACGCTCTTTGCGTGGTCGCCACTGACTTCGATGCAAAGTCGCGCAAGATTCGACGTGTAGCGCTACCTGTAGATGATGGCGATGCTGCCAACAAACAATACGTGCAACAGAGCATACAAATTTTGAAGAATCGACAGGATGAAATCAAGAGAAAGATGGTCGCGTTCCAAAATAACGTGCAGATTGCCCTAAACGAGCTCCAAAAGACGATTCAGCAAATCATTACAAATCATCGCGAATAGATAAGACAGAACGTACACTTGATTTTGGCGTCATTTACTTGTCATCATGGCTAGTAAGAAGAAAACAGCTGAGAAGCGGCAGCTGGTGGAGGAACTACACGCTCCGGCGAGAAGAAATTTTCCACGAAGACGCGTCATAGTGCGCGGATACGGTGACCTGTGGCAGGCGGATGTGGTCAAGATGCGTCCTTACACGCGATTCAACAAAGGCTACCACTACATACTCACCGTTATCGACGTGCTGAGCAAGCACGCATGAGCCGTACCGCTCAAGGCCAAGAGCGGAAATGAGGTTACTACGGCGATTGCAAAAATAATTCGAGACGGCGCAAGATGTCCGAAAAATCTTTACACTGACAGGGGGAAGGAATTTTACAACGCAAACGTGCAGAAACTCTTGAAGAAACACAATATTAATCACTATTTGACGTATTCCGTAATGAAGGCATCAGTTGTCGAGCGATTTAATCGCACGCTAAAGAACGACATGTGGAAAATGTTTACGCACAATGGAAGTTACAGATGGATCGACTCATTGTCGCGCTTCGTGTCAGATTACAACGCGCGAAAGCATCGAACTATTGGCATGCGACCCATCGATGTTACCCCCGCGATCGCCGACAAGCTCCTAACAACGGTGTACAGCCACGTAAAGATCGCTGCTCCCGCGCGATTTAAAGTGGGTGACTCGGTACGCGTGAGTAAATTCAAGACAATCTTCGAGAAAGGGTACACGCCAAATTGGACCACAGAGGTGTTTAAAATTATCAAAGTGCAGAAAACTAATCCCGTGACGTATCTATTGGAAGATTCCTGCAAAAAACCCGTCGCCGGCGGATTCAACGAATACGAGTTGCATCGCGTCGCTAATCCCGACGTGTATCTCGTTGATAAAGTGTTGCGTAAAAGGGGGGATGAAGTCTATGTAAAGTGGCTGGGATTCGATAATTCACACAATTCTTGGATAAGCAAAAATAATGTTTTGTAAAATTATAAACTTGTATATATTTATTACAATATGAATATTAATAAGTCATTTTATTTACAAAATATACGTGTTCTTATTTACAAAATACATATTTACAGCGGTATTTTATAACCGTACAAAATTACCTTTTACAAAAAGGTAGAAAAAAAGACGCCAAGCACGCGTGGTGTACCTTGAAAAAGTCGAAGTAGTTATCTTTGTATCTCGAAAAAATCCAAATAATATCTTTACCTTGAAAAAATCGAAGTAATATATTCCTTGAAAAAATCGAAGTAATATATTTATTACAAAAAAAAAAGAAATGATATCTTTAAATTGCGCCAATTAAATATATATTATATGGAAAAATAACTATTGTTCTTTTAAAAAATGTATTCCCATTGAAGTGAAAAAATTAATATAAAATGTGAAAAATTTTAGTGAAAAAAACTTGGCGCTGCTAAATTTTAAAATATTTGAAAGCAATAAATAACTAATTTAAAATATTAAATTAATAATTACAATGTGAATGTAGAGACTTTCACACATTAATTTAAAGTACTTTTTCCATTTATAGGAATTGTTTCATTAATATATATTATTATGTTTAGCAGCGCCAAGTTTTTTTCACTAAAATTTTTCACATTTTATATTAATTTTTTCACTTCAATGGGAATACATTTTTTAAAAGAACAATAGTTATTTTTCGATATAATATATATTTAATTGGCGCAATTTAAAGATATCATTTTTTTTTTTTTGTAATAAATATATTACTTCGATTTTTTCAAGGAATATATTACTTCGATTTTTTCAAGGTAAAGATATTATTTGGATTTTTTCAAGGTACAAAGATAACTACTTCGACTTTTTCAAGGTACACCACGCGTGCTTGGCGTCTTTTTTTCTACCTTTTTGTAAAAGGTAATTTTGTACGGATATCACCCCTTTTTGTTACAGATACATCAAACGCCATAATGACTGACATTGACATTTATGTCTGATAAAATCAAATGTAAATATTTTTTGTATTATAACACAAGAATTATATCTGAGAGTTTGACATCCTTAAATGTGCAGTGTAGTTTGTATAAATTTATAAATTATTTAAAAAATTAAGACACAAAATATGAATATGTTAGGCAAAGTCAAGTTTGACGAGAGCATATTACGCAGTGTTTGCTAATAAATTTTGTCGAAAGAAAAACAGATTTGATACAGAATTTGGCATGTACGATGCTATTGGCAGAATGTTACAGTAGATAATATATGTATAGTAAAGTTTGTTAACAAAATAAGACAATTAATAATTTATAATACAAACTACACTGCACATTTAATTAAGGATGTCACTATCAGATATAATTTTTGTGTTATAATACTAAAAATGTTTAGATTTAATTCTATCAGATATATTTGATAGTCATTATTAGAGAAAGAGAGAGAGAGAGAGAGAGAGAGAGAGAGAAAACGCGAGCGGGGAACGCGAGCGGGGAACGCGAGAAAGAGCAATGCGTACGATAGATATAACCTCGCCATCCTCGCTCAGGGTGTATCCCAGGAACCAGCCATCCACAAGGCGCGAACTCTGTCACTCTAGCACTCATGTACTCCGTTCGGAGTGTTCGGACGCGACGACGCGGACGGAATATTTCTCGACGACGCGGACGTCTAAAGCGGCCAAATATATGTACGAGTTTGACTCGCGAGTCCGGCTCGGCGAGCTTGATTCGCGAACCGGACTCGATCGTTTTTCACCACACACACACACACACACACTCCCGAATAGTCTCGATTCTATAAACGTTGATCCCGTTGATCTAATCTTGACGACGCAACGCGGACGTCTAAAGCAGCCCATAACATGTACGAGTTTGATTCGCGAGCCGGACTCAAACGTTTTTCACCACACACACACTCCCGAATAGTCCCGAAATTTGGCTCGTCGGACGCCGAGCCCGTCTCGTAACATCTCACCCACGAACGAGTAGAAACCAAGCCGAGCCGGACTCGCGACGTGTATGGGCAGCTTTATGGTTATGTTATGTTTACATGTGTCACATCACATGTGATCGAACTAATGCCAGCGCCGCATCGCATAACGGCAAGGCTACGAAAGTTACAAAATCAGCAACTCCAGTGCTGTTGCCGCGCGCCGTGGCGAACGAAGCAAACGGAGAACGTCGACGTTTCTTAATTGAAAATTTTACACTTTATCCTATGCATCGTAATATCTCCGCTCGTAGGGCACGTAGCGGAAAAATAAAAACACTTTTCTTATATAAATTTGGTCCAAGCTCTACGATAAGCCTAGTTAGAACTTGATCCGTTCACTGGTTATCGAGATCTAAAAATCTCGGGTACTCGCAACTCGTCGCGTCGCGTATATAGAGCCACGGCTGTCTCGCTCCGCGCGTACTTGGCGCGAGACACTACCGTGTCTCTTGATGTCCCCATGGTAGCGTAGAATAGTCGGTAGAATCAGGCACAATGTATCGCTTATCATCGTATGGACTTAGAGCGACTTTCGTTTCGGATATGGTGTACACCTTGTGCAATTTTGATATAATGCATGATTGCGGTCGCGTCATTTCAATCTCATCATTCAAACACTGCATGTAATCGTCAAACGTTATCGTTCTCGCGACAACGTTACTCTTGACGCCTTTAACCTTTTTCGTATCTTTTTCACCGTCGACTCGCAAGGCGTACATCTTTGCTCTAAATCCGACAAATTCAGTCATTATCGCACCATTGTTTTCATCCTTCATTAGACCTGGTACCTTTTTATTTACAAGCGGTATACCGTACAGATTGTCCGCGGCATAATCGCTTGTATCGAATTTGTGGAGGTCGTGTTTTATATTCTCATAAACATTCTCGCATTCAATGTGATATATTAAACTGTCTGTGTCGGTGTACATTACCCAACATTTATCACCATACAATGGTGACATATATTTGTGATGAAACTCATATAAACATGTCTTGGAAATGGCGAGTATGCACATTCCGACATAAATTGGCTTGTACAATTTAACTTCTAGTTTGCGCATTTCTATTGCAACCAAATTTTCCGAAAAAATACTTCTACTATGAAAATTTGATTTCGCAATCATTGCCTCTGCGCCGTATCTTCCATCCCACTTTGTCAGGAGTTTGACATCTACGCGATTACGCACATTTTCCATTGTTTTGCCAAATACTGCATTATTTATTAATTTGTATAAATTTTTTTCAAAATCATTTTTGGCCAGTGTTCTAAATTTCGTATTGAGTTCTATATAATCGCGAAGCCATGGAGATTGCGTGAATTGCAATATGCGGTGAATCTTTCCTATATGGAGCCCGTGACGCGTTGTACACTGTTGCAAGTTGCGATAGTGTATCACGTAACGCTTCTTATCATGCAAGGTTGCGAGGAGCTTGTCCTGCCGCTTACCGGGCGGCTTGTCGCGTGTCGGGCAAAACGGTAGGTCAGTGTGCGCATCGTGCAAATGTTGTGGATACTCAAGGTCGACTTCGAGGATATAGCCAATAGGTGAATCAAGCGGGATCGATGATAGATCAAAACTAGACACGTCGTCGACCCATTGAAAATCTGCATAGGGCAAAGGTTGACACATTGCCCAGCCGTACAAATTGTTTACATCGAAATACATCAAGTACGACAATGGTTTCGATGGATCGTACGACTGCATGTACTTGTTGTTGGCCCGCGCGTATCTCTTTGAGCACTGGCTCAGACCACCGCGTGTACCGCGTTTGATAAACATAACCATATCAATGTCTGTAAGTAATTCGAATGTAATTTTTGTATGTTTTAACATGGCGTCCCACGTATACCCGGGAAGAGTATAGTAATACGCGGGGTCGAGCCCATAACTCTCGATACATTTATCGCGGAAATTTTCAAATATATCGGCCAACAACAAGACATCGGTTTTGAGGTAAAGATCGCTATATTCGCCTAGCGTTCGAATGGAGAACCGCTGCCAGAGGTTGACCGCGTGCGCGTATTCGCGCTCGGATACAGTGTCACCGGTCAAGGAACTGTAAAACGATTCGCGCCGTGGTAAACACGAGTCCTCCAATTTTTCGATGCGGTCAATGTACTCGTATGGAAATACACCCTTTCGTGTCAATAATTTGAAATGTTCGGTAGATAAATTTTGAAATTCCGATTTTAAAATTTTGAGCTTATCATTATTAAGAAAAGATGCCAATTTGTCGAGACTGGTTGTAAGAAATTTATACGAATCGATAAAACGTAATTTAATATAATTTCTCGATTTAGATTTGTCTTTCGCAAGCTGAACAATTTTGGTAAACGAAATATATTTTTCTTTTGTTATCGGAAGTAACTCGATTCCCCCTTTGAACGCTGTGGCAATTTCTTCGATAATGAAATGTGAGTCGTAACCGGATAAATTATGAAATACAATGGGAATGCAAAAAGATTCTTTGTAATTTAGATTGCAATATGAATGCGCTGGACCTCGATACCGCCCAGTCAGATGGCAATGATCGCGTACTCGCACGTCATCCGGCGCGAATGATTTCTCACATATATGACAATGCGATGCGCTATGAAACTTTTCACATTCTTCGCGCGTTAAATTTACCATGGGGACATTGGTAAATAAAATGATTTTTACACGTATTGCTAAATTTTTAAGTTGTTCTGCGAACCATGAAACGCAATCTACACTACGACGAGAGTAATATGCGGATAATGAATCGTCGTACGAACAATGTACATAATACGCGATACTAAATAATTTGTGATGCTGGTATAAATTTTTTTCCATTTCTTTCTTATCCGTCTTTGCCAACACACATTCCAAGTCGGCGTATACGACAAAAGGAAGCCGCTCTTTCCTGTAATAATTGCCGAATGTGAGCCACTTGTCCTTATCGCTTGGTAACCGGATAGCGCAGTCATTCATCTCCCGACAGTCTACAACATGAGTCTCCAACTTTTCGCTCGAGCTGAAGTAGTGTAGGCATCTGTAAATAATAAAATTTTTTAATATCTTTTATAAAAAAATTATTGCATAATTTTATTTAAAAAATGCGTACTCACCGATCGCAAAAGTATTTCTTGTGAGCTTTTTTGCTCACTTGCGAGCTCACAAGGCGGGATAGATTTTTTATCCACGTGAAATGTCCCACGTTGTCGTCCTGCGGATCCTGCATGTATACACTGAAAAAAGGTTTTGGTTATAATAACCAAGGCTTGGTAAAATAGCTTCAACTAAACGGTTTAGTGATTATGACAAAGTATTTGGTTAATGTTAACAAATTTGTTAACATTAACCAAATATTTTGTCATAATCACTAAACCGTTTAGTTGAAGCTATTTTACCAAGCCTTGGTTATTATAACCAAAACCTTTTTTCAGTGTAGCAAATTGATGTGTCTATTCTTCTTACTATCGGCTAGCTGTATCGGAAGAATCGAGTTCTCCTTCTTGATGCAGTATACGTTGATGGAGATGTTGTTGAGATTTTCAAACTTTTTAATTTGCGTCAACGTTATTGGAAACTCAATGTCTTTAAGATTGAGCACCGACGTGTAATGGGGGTATGAGGCTACCCGTTCTACATGTCTTTCAGCTGGATGCAGAGCAGCCACCACTGACCATGCAAAACATGCATTGTTCTTTGATTGCACATTGATCACTGCTCTCTTCAGCTTTATCTTTCGCGGGATTTCCACAAAACACCCCGCATGCAAAGGATTGTACTTGTTTACGTTCACCCTCAAATTGAGTATATGTGACAATGCCCACCCGCTATCATGTTTCTGGAATTCTTTTAGCGATGCTAAGGTGAGCTCGATAACGCGCCGCTCGTACCACTCATGTAGATCGGACGTGCGAAAGAGTTCATAGTTTCTCGTAGCGATATTTATATTCGCGCGTTATCGATCTCTCGCCATACAAGCCCATTTTCTCGCGAGCTACATCCCGCACCCGCGTGTACAAAGCGTCTGCGAAGCGAATTTTTCAAATCTTCAAGGTTCGATATTCGAAAAATCAGCGATTGTCAATTTCCAATCGATAATCCATCGATTTCCAATCGTGTACGTTTAATTCGACTTTGTTCTTCCAATTACTTGATACACTCGTCGCATCGCTGCTCCCACACAATATATTCTTCCACCGAATTTACTCGTGTGAATTGTTCCCGCACATTTTGCTCCAATCGCTCCATATTGTAATGGTCTTTTTTCAATAAGAAACACTGAAAAATATTTTTGTCTGTTTCTGTTACAAGACTTTCACAACAGTTTATATCACTTTGTGCAAATAGGACACAGGTTACATGGCATTATTTGACACAACGGACTTCTACATTCCGAACAGAATAAACCATCGATGAGCATATATGTACCTGTGTCATGTTTTCGAACGGCGCGAAGACGTGAAAATAGTCCACTTATTCTTACAATACACGATGAGCAAAACTTTGCATAATCGGGTGTATAATATAAATATATGCAGCACATCTTTTTTAAATAGTCTAAGGTATTAAGTTCAGATTGGTTTAAAAATCGATGTATTACTTCTGTTACATCTTCCTCCATATCGCTTTCGAAACATGAATCATCCAAAAGAATTGCATCGTTATCAGACATTTCTTCTTCTCCATTGACTTCAACTTCTATTTCTTCAAGAAGTGCGATATCCTTTTTTTACTTTTTTACATGTAATTTGGTGCACTCGTGACTTCCAGTCCTCGACTACTGAGTGTATCCTCAGACTTTTTCATTTTATATCCCACACTAATGACGCATCCTATGATCTCAGCATTCATACATTGGCGCTATTAAAAATGCAAGATTTTGCACACATTTGATGAAGTCATCACGAGACGCGTCGCGACATGTTCTTGAAAATTGTATCATTTTTTGTGTCATCTTGACTTATGTGAATTTAATCTGTATGATCACAGCAGCCGTACATCAGCACTGTCTGAAAAATGTAAGATTTGCAGTTTTGCACGTGTGATGAAATCATTGCGAGACACGTCGACTGTCCTTGTAAATGATATTATACCATTGACTTATGCAAAATTGTAAAAAAACAGAAATTATATCTAAAGTGGACTTAGTCACCATGCATGTCCGCAGCAGCCGTACATCGGCGCTTGACTTATAAATTGCAGAATTTTGCAGTTTTGCACACGTTTAATGAAGTCATCGCAAGACGCCCATGAAAACAATATCATGCCATTGACTTACGCAAAACTGCAAAAATTGAAATTGTATCTAAATTGGACTTTCGTCATCATGCATATCTGCAGCCGCACATCATCGGCGCTAATGCAATATTTGCAGTTTTTCGCGTGTATAAATTATCTCAGAGGATTCTAACGCTCAGTCGAGAGTCTAAAATGGTTCAAGCACATTGTGGCATCAAAACGCTCAGCAAACAACCTCCAGATATAATGGACACTGCCGGTGCTAAAAATTACGTTCCGATTGGAGACGAGTCGCGCAAGAAAGAGCATAATAAGTAAGTACCGCAAATTTTTTATATATAATTGTACACATACTTTTACATATATAATTGTATTTTTTCAGTTTTGATAAACCTCGTAATACGCCGCGTATCATGCAAAGAATATTTCCCTTAACACCCACATCTTACAAATATTTGGAACTGGGAATCAACGTGGGACCTACATCCTGTGTGGAATTAATTCTTGGTGATAATCGAGGAAATCAAATAGTGTTACCACACGCAACATGGACAACGTTAATTGAAAAACGTGCTGATATTGAACGACTCCTGCAGTCAACTATTTGTTCATCGCTATTGATTCAAGATTTGGTTTTTCAACTCGTTAAAATGCGTGATATAAAAATGCGTGTTGTAAAACTTACATTATACAATACTTGCTTGTACATGAAGCCGTCAACTGTACTGTTTTTATTTGAGCTCGAACGTTGTGTCGAGCATGAATATTTGAAGCTGTGTCATAGTACTCATGAGGTAGATGAGAGGTTTGATCTATTTGTCTATAGTTTGCAAAGTAGTTTATTTGGTGCCGAGAGAAAAGATGCTGTCAAAATCTTGCGCGAAGTTTGTAATAAAACCTCTGTCATAGATTGCGAACTATTAGCTTATGCTGTGGATGAACTTTTGCGTGATGCCTTGAGACGGGGTGATGTACGTTAACTTTATGCAATATAAATATACTTAAATATTCCTGAATAAATGTATATGATTAAAAAAGTTTAAATTTATTATCCATCAGCTTCTCCCTATTCCAATTCCTTACAATTGCGCTGTATCATTTTTTAGATGTGTTCTATGCAAAGATGCAATTACATTTGCTTAAACATCTTTTTCTCGCGAGGATTATTGTCTCACAACAATTGTCATCTCATACGATATGCTATGTTCAACAGCTGTTTATAGTGTCACCCGCGATTGCAAGATGCAGCGGTAAGTAAAAATTATTTTTTCATGACAACCGTCTGCTCGTTTTTGGTAATGTAATATGTCGCAGATAAATCACGTAGATCCCTCACTCTACATTTTTCAACTCCTATAAATTGAGCTCTTGCAGAGTCCTTTGCATAGTCGGTAACGAACAGGCATTAGAGAGTGAAAAAATAGAATTACGAATAGTAGTGTGATTAATTCTTCTCGATCGATCCTGAAAAGCATCAAGGATTACCTGTGAGTGGGTACCAAATATTGGTTGTTTAAAAAGCGGGTAAGAGAAAAATAATTAATTTCTATATATCTAAAAATTTTTAAAAAAATTTAAATATATTAATTTTATTTATTAATTCTAGAAAATGAGACCACCACCAGTAGAACCTATCACAATTAGGTTGTTGGACGGGGTTCGACCGCAGGATTATCCGGAGCGGTATTACTACCTGCTGCAATCTGACTGCGTGATCGGAATTGTCCTCTACTATGTGGGGTACGGCTTTCCGCGGAAACGGCTGTGCGAAAGGTGCTACGCACGTCGAGAGCGGCCCATCGGTTACGTGCGAAGAGTGCGGTGGCACTCAATCTCATCGCAGCTACATGTATTAAACATTTCCAGTAAGATGCGGTGTAGTGATTGCGATAGACGGTTAATGCGCATAAAGCCTGCGCATAAGTGTCGGGAGTGCATTGAATGTTTCCTTAATTATGAGGAGTTTTTTAAAAGTTTTGAAAGACGATTCCAAAACATAAAAATGGAAATTTATATTTAATAATACATAATTGTGTCATGGTTATTATAGTCGTTTAATAGATTTTATGTATATCTATAGTAATAAGTATATATATGTTTATATCCCCCCCGCACATGTGTTCTGTAACGAATATTATAGTTGAGAGAGTATGGATGAGTGTTTGCATCATCATCTTTTTATAATTAGGTGTTATAAATTTTAAAAAACTTAATAAATGTATAATGTCTTTTTTACTAATATATCTTCCATTTTCCAAGCGATTATTATTTGTCATCTCGATTCTTTGGTTGCTTTCATAACCCCACATGTAAACACACACGCAAGACGAGAGATGTAGAGTTGTCAGATTGTTTCAAGCGACGCAGAAGGAAAAGTTTTGCTCTTCTGCGCATGGGAAGCAGACGAAAACAGCTAAATGGTTCTCATCTTATTTCTCTCAACAAGAGGGACAAATATATGCAGGAATGATTCGTTTAAGTTGAGCACGACTGGAGCCGGAGAACGTCCTTAAGGCATAAATTCGCCAAAGATTCGCTACATTCCATTATTGTGCAACCCAGAAATAAAGATGATAAGCAGCAACAAGTATAGAAAAATTCATACAATCAGTCACCTTCTTATGGAAGCGTCGGTGGACGGTGGTTACCTTGTAAGCAACAAATTAGCAATAAATTCTTACGTTATTGCTATGTGCAATTTTGTTGCTATATATAACATATATTGTCCCGCTAACTTAATCTTCCTTTAGCAGAACATTATTTTTTAAGAAAACTTACAAAGCTACAAATTTTTTTCTCTAGCAACTTTTTAGCAAAAAATAAGCAACAAGTGAAAATATTAGTTGGAATTGATTCTGCTCACTTTTACGCTAATTTATAAGACGTTAACTTTCTAACATTATTATACATTAAAACGAGTACCGAATTGTTTTAAAGGACTAAGACTTTAACTATTAGAGTAAAATATTCAGTACTTACAATTAGTCACATTTCTACCAATGTAGATTAACTTTATTCTCAGTTTAATTTACTCTTTATGTTTTTCTAATTCTTAGGCCGAGTTTCACAAAGGTCAGTTAACTTTTAACCGTAGGTTAACTCACTCTCCGTCTCTTTCTAACCTTTCCCTTAGAAAGAGACGGGGAGTGAGTTAATCTACGGTTAAAAGTCCAAGCTTGGATCTTTTGGTGTAGCTTAATAATAATTCTATATTATTTCTAATACGTATTTTATATGCGTATTTTTTCCAACTTATTAAACTGCCGCCGATTATGTGTCGGACTAAAAGCACAGTTATTGTTGGAACATTAAAAATTCCCTCTCCCCTTCCTAATTAAATCGATATCAATTTAATTTTAAAATGACTGTAAAGAATATATTGCGAAAAATATTACCCCAACCAGGGTTCAAACCTGGAACCTCCCGCATTCCGTGTCGGGCGTTGTACCAATTCGACCACTGAAGCATGTGGTAATATTTATCGCAATAACAAATTAATAATAGTTTGAACGTCTTTTTCAGACGACGTGAATAAACAATTAATATATACAGAGTGTACCAGACTACCGTATCACCCGTTAATGGCAGATTGTATATTAAGACCGTCAAGATATACAATCAATAGAAGAAATTAAGAAACTGCCATTTACGGTCCAAGCTTGGATCTTTTGGTAGCTTAATAATAATTCTATATTATTTTTAATACGTATTTTATACGCGTATTTTCCAACTTATTAAAGGGCCGATTATTTGTCGGACTAATTAAATCGATTTGATTTTAAAATCATTGTGAAGAATATATTGCGAAAAAAAATGGTTAAGTTTTACAATGAAACAATCCGAAAACGGGAATTCTTAGCAAAAATATATCTTTTATTTAATCTTTTAATAGTAGAACATTTTACGTTAAAATAACAATTGGTGTTTCAATCGCTGATTTGCAAAATGTGATGTCACAATGAAAAAATGTTTGACTTGAAGTAAGTTGGATAAAATTGTGAAAATATGTTAATTAAAGGGTCAAATTACAAATTATTTGAATTGTATAAAGAATACAAAATTTAAATACGTATCCATATGGAAAACAAGTACATTGTTTATCTTGTATACTCTTAATTGTGTAGAAGAATAAATTGGAAGAAAATCGGAAGAAACATAATACAGAATGCCATATTTTTTCACATTGTAATCTCGAAAAGGAGAATAAAATCCTGAAATTATAATACAAAAACTAGAAACAGATGCTACAATTGCCAAACAGTCAAATAAGATAACGGAATTAAGTACTTTGAATATAAAACTTCAAAAAAAGATTATTTCATACTTTGACGAATTTAAAGGTAAGCGTGCATTGCAGACATGCAAATATCTTTGTAATTATTAAGCTCAAAAAAATAGTAATTTAATGTACATAATTACAATACAATTTCACCGACAGTGTTAAAACACGTGTTAAATGCAAAAACAAAAATATTGTTAACAAATGGAAAGACTTTCCAGGGTCAGTTTTTTATTTACTTACACTTCTTTATTGGAAAGTTATCTGATATTTTCGAAATTAGGTTTCTTGGAATAAAAAATAATGTGCATTAATAAAAAGAAAAATAAACATTGTAAAACAAATATACATAGATATCACTACACTCCAAATATATATACAAAAAACATTAACTTTATAATGTATCGATTGTTCCAGCTCGTTAGTGATAAATCAAAATGTATAAGACGGCCGAGGTACGAGCAATTGCGATAAATATTTATATACATTAACAAAGCAGACGTTTCGACTTACTTAGTCTTCATCAGTAAATGAAATAATAAACATAAAAAATAATATAAACATTGGGATCGCAAACTCACAAACATAATATAATAAGCAATAATGACGTGAAACACTCTACTTCGCATTTTTAGACGGGTGCGATTTGAAATGTCCGAGGTGGATTAATAATTAGTAATTTATATACGTCGAGAGGTAAGAAAGGCGATGCTCCCACCTATTCATCGTTGTGCGGCGAGAATATGTTGGTCCAGTAGATTACAGAGATGTCACAAATAATGAGTCCGGTGTTAAGATTATGGTCTCACAAATCGGTTCCACGAATGTGATGTGTATGTAATTAATCTAACGGAATCAATTCGATCCATGTTATATAGAATTTAAGGTAGAATCTACTAAGTTTGAATAAGGTGATTAATCTTACGGTCGTGTAGCGAGGAGCTGATTGTGTCTAATTGTGCGTCACTGCCTTTAGTCAGTTCGATTTTTAAACGACAACTGACGACCGGACGGTGACGAACATCGAGTAAATATTGTATTACAGATAATAAATATTGGATAATCTATAAGGACAGCGACGCTAACTATATGTCGGCCAACTCAGCAAGAATATCAGAATATGCCTCGTCAAGCTCAGTATCTTTGTTAAGATTGATCTTGTTACCATTTCTTTGTTCTTTAATATGGATCATTTCTGAGATTAATCTCTTGTGGTAATTTTTCTCCGTGTCTAAAATTTTGACATTATCCCAGTCGAATTTATGATTTGATATTAATGCGTGCTCCACAACGACAGAGAATTTCGGCGAATCTAATTTTGTATTTTTAACGTGTTCTTTTAGTCTAGTTCCCAATTGTCTTTTAGTCTGGCCAACATATGACGCGTCACAGTCCTCACATTGAATCTTGTAAACCACATTCGAATTCACAGAAAGATTAAGGTTGGTATCTTTATGTACCTTGACAAAGCTGTTCAATTTGCCAAGGCACCGGAAGCCCACCGATATATCTGATTTTCTGAGAGACGACGCGACCATATCGGAGACATTTCCTATGTAAGAAATCACAAAAAATTTTTTTGTTTTGGTTTCGGAATCCGTTTGATTTGGTTGGTTTAAAGTGATGGCAGTGTTATTAGATAACCGTTTATTGTTTATTAATTCCTTAATTCTTTGATTAATCTTACTAAAAATGAGGTCGAGAGGATAGCCGTTGTCAAGTAATAGGTTAATGACCTTTTCTAAATTTTTCGTATGGCAATTCGGATTAAACAGTAAAATAGCTCTGTCTACAAAACCATAAATGACACCTATTTTGTGGCACATGGGATGGTTGAAAAAGAATGATAAAACCTACCTGATGCGGAGGTCTTTTGGTACCAATCCAAGTGAATCATATCATTGATGATCTTAATTGACAAATCCAAATAATTTATAGAACGGTTATTCTCTCTTTCCACCGTAAATTTTAATCGTTTGTGATAACTATTGAAGCTGTTCACAATATCGGAAATTTTGTCCTCAGGGGCCGCTAAAAGGATGTCGGCGACATATCTATAGTAAAATGACAGTGAGAATGACAAACTTTTTAAGATTAATTCCTCTAGATCACGCATCACCAAGTCGGCGATATCGTGCGATAATAGTGACCCCATAGGTGTACCATATGTTTGTTTATAAATTATCGCGTTGAGTGTGAAAAAAGTGGAAGGTAAAACAAATTCAATTGCCGAGATAAATTCAGCTCGGGGAATTTTCGTCTTTTGTTTAATGAGGTTCCATCTGTTATTGACGCTCCCGTCTAAAAATGCGAAGTAGAGCGCGTGTTTCACGTCATTATTGCTTATTATACCATGTTTGTGAGTTTGCGATCCCAATGTTTATATTATTTTTTATATTTATTATTTCATGTACTGATGAAGACTAAGTAAGTCGAAACGTCTGCTTTGTTAATGTAAATAAATATTTATCGCAATCGCTCGTACCTCAGCCGTCTTATACATTTTGATTAACTTTATAATTGTATTAGTTTATAAAGTGCCTATTTTATTCAACAAAAACCGCTTTTTCACTTTTTTTGTTTATAAATAAAATAAAAACAAGAATAAAGTAAAGTATCACAGAAAACCAGACAATGCACATATCTAAAAAACATCAAAAAGATAAAAGGGCTATTTGACCGAAGGCCCCCCCCCTCCCGACCTGTGTGAAGACCGCACCCTGCCCACGCATGTACTTTGGTAAATTAATCATATATGTCTGTCAATACTCAAAATAACTGCTATATTTTTCAAACTTTTTTGTAAATAACTTTTTAATAAAAAGCGAGCGACGTCTAAAACCTTTTAAATGTTGTTTAGGGTCATGACCTTGACGACATATGTCGAGGTAAAGATCATCGGGGCTATCTCTCCTGATCGGTATATTTACCTAATTTTGAACTTACATGGGTACTCTGCGGCGGAGAATGTGGTGGATATGTCTAGGCAAATAGTTATTTTAGGAATATAGCTTTTGACTAGACAAATGCTATCTGCCTGGTCAAATGGCCTTTGCCCGTTTATTTTTGTGCTCAAGTACTATTTTCCTAGTCAAATGCTATATTCCTAGGCAAATGCTATTTGACCGAACCGCTGTTAGGCAAATGGCATTCAGCGAAATGCATTGATACATTTCAGTATTAATTATTGTTTTGTAAGGTTATCCTACGCATGTCCTACTTTGGTATGTTAAAGTACTTGCGTAGACAGAGAAGCGCGTTTCACACGGGTCGGGGGAAAGGGGGCGGGTGCGGGGGGCCTTTGGCCTCCACCCGCAACCCCCTCTAATCCTGTACAGAATGGACCTCGCTTCAACTTACAAGTATGTGCTTTGTAGGTTGAAGCAAGGTCCACCCTGTACAGTGTTGAGAGGGGGGTGCGGGTGGGAGGCCGAAGGCCGTGTGGAACGCGCTCCTCTGTCCACGCATGTACTTTAAAATACCAAAGTAGGACATGCGTAGGATAACCTTACAAAACAATAATTAATACTAAAATGCATCAATGCATTTCGCTGAATACCATTTGCCTAACAGCGGTTCAGGCAAATGCTATTTGCCTCGAAAAATAGCATTTGAACACAAATAAACGGACGAAAGCCATTTTACCAGGCAGGTAGCATTTGTCTAGTCAAAAGCTAATTTCCTAAAATAACTATTTGCCTACGATAGGTACATTATTTGAATCTGACAGAATCTCATCATAAAAGCGCATTCTCATTTTTGATAATTCAGTTATTTATATCGCTTTTTAATTTTGACTCATTTTTTATGTATCATGTTCGACTTTGACCTTGTTTTTATTACTCATCCAATTTCCTTAAATGTAATCTTTATGTCGGTTAACCTTTTTGTATAATTTATATATTGATAATTTTATAATGTGTAATTTCAGTCAATTTCATTATTCTGAAGGAGTCCAAGTATGGCACGAAACATAAAGCTGTAAATGTCAAGTTCGTTAATTTTTATTGGTTAAATTAATAAACATTATTATAAGGTATTATTTCAACATCCTTTAGTGCACTCGTAAATTGGCCGTTGTTTATTTTAAGATATCAAACAGCTAAAGATAAACAGATATTTTCCGATAGGAAAATTGCGCAAATATTGTACAATAATTGCGTCATTCAGTTAAGAGGAATTTCACAATTATTGTGTCAAAATGATTCCTCATAATGCAGCGTTTTCTTGCCGGCATGAAATTTCTAAATAATATTTGCACAAAAATTGAGAAATTTAATTTGTGACGGTACGCTTTTCTCGTTGCTCGGAATCAGCTCGCCGGGGACAGGGTTGAGAAATGCGTTGAGATACTAATCTGTTTTCATTCAGTTAATCTCACTTTGATACAATAAGATGGATGTGTGTGTGTGCGTGTGCGTGCGCGCGAGGTCCGCCGAGCCGCAAGATGTGTTCGAGTGTGTGTAAATGCTCCGCTGAGCCGCAGGGTGTGTGTGTATGGGTGTACGCTCCGCTGAGTCGCAACATGTGTTCGAGTATGTGTAGATGCACCGTTGAGCCGCAGGGTGTGTGTGTGTGGGTTAATGCTCCACTGAGCCGCAAGATTTATTCAAGTGTGTGTAAATGCTCCGCTAAACCGCAGGGTGTGTGTATCGCAAAGGCGCGGACTTACAACTATCACAGACTTATGACTATCGCGGAGAATTTCAGAGAAGCGGACTTATAACTATTGCGGATAGCTACGGTCGAACGCTCGAACGGACAATTGGACAAATACGGTAGGTCGGGTTGGTCAGGAGCTCGATCGGGGGCGCCCGATCGGGCGGGCCCGTACACTGAAAGCACCCGGCTGAGAACGGATCACCCGTCCTCCGTACGGCGGAAAAGGTTGGGGGCGCCCAACCTGGTAAGGCGGTTGCTAGAAGTGGTCGAGTCGGGATCAAGTTTGGGACAGGACTGGATGCTCCGGTCAGCTCGCGGTCCCTATTTATACCCGTGTCAACGAGTGGTGGGGTTGCTCCCAACATCACGGGAGCGCTCGCGGTCTCACGTGGCGGACAGCTGATCGGCCCGAGAGTAATGAGCAGGAACGTATCGTCACATTACCCCCCCCCTTTTTTTGTACAGGAAACCGTGTCGGTTGACGCAATTGACGCTCGGGTGACGAGGAGTGGCGCAAGTGACGACAAATCTTTACCTCGTTTCGATATCTTTATTTGGCGGCGGTCGTGTAGGTGCTAGTTTGGCGGTGTCGGCACGATTTTATCCGCCCTTGCGGGTCGAAGCGCAGGACCTATAGGCCGTCGCTGACGCGTGCGCGGAACTTCCGGTTCCGGAGAATCGCGGAGCGGGGCACGGCTACCTTCTCACCAGTGGGTAGTGGGACCCATTGTGACGTCTCCTGGGGGGCCTAGCGTCCGTGGGACGTCGCTGGTCGGCCGAAGTTGCAGTGGCGGCCGGCTGACTCTCGCGCTTGTTGTGCGGCACGGAGCCCTGAGTTGCAGCCGTGGCCTTGCGGGACGGCAGGGGTGGTGCTTTTGCCCACTTAGTGGCGGCCGTGCCTGGTGCAAACGGGCGCCTTGGGGTAGTAGCGGCACCAGCGGGGCTCCATGGCACCTCTCCCTTGGGTGCCGAACGACGGCGGACCGGCAGTGGTGGTACTGGCTCGATCAGGATGGCAGCGCAGCGGCGGTTCTCTGCATCGTCCTGTTGAATCCGTGTGCCCACCGCAGGCGCCCAGAGATGGTGGACGTCCTTCGGGCTGATGATTGGCTCGGGGTCAACCGATTCCGGCTACAGGTCCTCGAGGTCCGAAACGTCGCCGAAGAGCTCTCGGAGTTGTTTCTTCCGACTCATGTTGGCTGGTCTGGACGAAACTTTGCGGTGCTCACGCTCGAGCAAGCTTATATACGCGTCGCGGCCCCTTTTTTGCGTGTTGCAGGGATCGCGGTAAGAGGCCAACAAGATCCAGCGTTACTTGCCACGGCTCGGTGACAGGGGCCGTGTGGAAATTTCCGGCCGGCTTTGTCGTGGGCGCCTTATGCGCCAGGCAGGTCGGGCATTGGCGGACGTACCGGGTAATTTCCTGAAATATGCCTGGCCAGTAGAAAAGTCAGCCCATGCGGGCGATGGTTTTGGCGACCCCGAAGTGATCCGCCGTCGAGTGTTCGTGGTGTTTCTGCATAGTGCGGACTCGCTCCTCCTTCGGGATGCATCGTTTCCATTGGTCGCCTAGGTTGACCTCTCGGAAGTCTACGCCATGCAGGATATGGCGGAATAGCTGGCCGTCTTGTATCCGGTAGTCCGGGAACTCGGTTGGTTGGAACTCGGGGCGTTGATGTATCCCGGTCAGGATTCGGCGATACCTCTGACATTTCGGTGGTGCCTGTGCGCTGCATACTTCCGGTTGTCGCGAGAGAGCGTCGGCGACTTTGTTCTGGCTGCCCCTCCAATAGCGCACGTCGAAATCGTGCTGCTGGAGCTCGAACATCCAGCGACCTAGTCGTCCGGTCGGTTCCTCCAGGCGTTGTAACCACCAGAAGAACTGGTGGTCGGTTACCACCATAAAGGGTTACCCCTCTAGGTAGTCCCCATCTTACGGATGCCCCAGATGACCGCAAGGCACTCCAACTCCGTGGCGCTGTAATTCTTTTCCGCGCCGTTAAACGTCTGGCTTGCGTAGGCAATGACCCGCTCTCCATCCTCCTGGTGTTGCGTTAGCACGGCCCCGAGCCCGCACGAACTGGCGTCCGTCTGGAGCACAAATCGGCGACTGAAATCCGGGCAGGCCAGCACCGGGGCGGATATCAACGCGTCCTTTAGGTGTTTAAACGCGTTTTCTTTGTCCGGTCTCCACGTCCACTTGACCCCTTTCTTGGTTAGACGTGTGAGTGGGGCAGCTATCGTAGAAAAATTCGCTACGAAGCGGCGGTACCAGGAAGCCATGCCCAGGAACTGGCGCGCCTTGCGTACGTTGGTCGGTGGCGTTTATTTGGCTACTGCGCTGACCTTGTCCGGATCGGTTCGAAGGCCGTGGCGGTCCACCACGTGACTCGGGTTTCGCAGTCGGTTCCGGCAGAAGTGGCACTTTTCCGGATTCAATCGGAGTTTTGCTTCGCGGAGGCGGCGGAACACCTTGGCCAGCAGTCGGAGGTGCTCGTCAAAGATTTGTGTGGCAGAATTTGTAACGCAAGTGAAAATTCGTGGTTGATCGTAACAAAAATGACTCGGTCTGCACGCATGCGAGGCCGAACGGGAACTAACTGGATACACGACGCGCGACGCGCGACTAGACAACAGACAACCGCTGTTGCCGGGCCGGTACCATCTAGACGACTGTCCATCGTAAAGTCAGGAGCGCAACATCCGAAATCCCGACACTCCCACTCGCGAGTGACCTTTACTCTATTCTGAGTGCATTCCGATTAGCGACAAACCGCTCACGAGGCAGCGCCTTCGTGAAGATGTCCGCGAGTTGGTCTTCGCTCGCAACATGACGAATGTCGATCTGACCGTTCTCGAATGCGTGCCGAACATAATGAAACTTAATTTCTATATGTTTCGTTCGACGATAAAACACGCGGTTTGTAATTAGTCTTTCGGCCGCCGAATTATCGCAGAAGAGCGTCGTCGGTGATTCTTGCTTAACACCAATCGTCTCGAGTAATCCGCGTATCCAAACAATCTCCTTCGTTGCATCATGAGCAGCCACGTACTCAGCCTCTGCAGTCGACGTAGCCACAATACTCTGCTTCCGCGCCATCCAGATCACAGGCCCACCATTCAGGATCAATAAGACACCGCTAACCGATTTTCGCGTGTCGACACATGTTGCCAAATCAGCATCTGAGTATGCTACTAGCTGATTCGCATTTGGATCTCCGCCGGCGAACTCAATTCCGAGTTCAACCGTTCCTCGTAGATAGCGAAGCACGCGCTTTGCTGCTTTCCAGTGCGCCTCCGATGGGTTCGACAGGAACTGTGAGAGGCTGCTCACGGCGAAGGCGATATCGGGGCGCGTTCCAACAACCAAGTACATAAGAGAGCCAATTACCTCACGGTATGGTACGTCCGCCGGTTCGAGCAAATTTCCATCTTCATCTTCATTTCGCTGCAAGACGGTGTGAATGTCCGATGGTGTCAAGATTGGATTCGACTCGTCCAATCCAAACTTCCGTAACACGCTGCGCGCGTATGCTGACTGATGAATGCGGATTGTTTTCAATTTTAGATCACGCTCAATCTTCAATCCGAGATAACACTTCGCCTCACTATCTGTTATCTCAAACTTGCCTTTCAATTTTGCGAGCAATTCCATCACGTCATCCTCGGACTGACCGGCCACCAGGCCATCATCCACGTACAGACCGAGCAGCAGTGAACCATCTTCGTTGGCGTACACACAAGGGTCGTAGTCCGTTGGTGTCAAACCGAAAGACTTCAGCTTGTCATCGAACTTCTCATGCCACTGCCTCGGCGCCTGCTTCAGGCCATACAGGCTCTTACGTAGACGACACACGCGACCACTTCCGTCATCAAAGTCCTCTGGCTGCGTCATGTAAATAACTTCGTCGAGGTCGCCATAAAGGAAAGCCGTCTTGACGTCAAACTGACGGATGACAAAATTTTTCACTGCTGACACCGAGAGCAGAACCCGAATTGACTCGAATCGAGCGATAGGCGCGAATGTTTCCTCATAGTCAATGCCCGGTTTCTGCGAGCAGCCCTTTACGACTAAGCGCGCCTTGAACCTGTCAGCGCTCCCATCCGGCTTCGTTTTCACTCGGAAAACCCATTTGTTCTTGATTGCACGTCGATCTCTCGGAGGCTCGACCAGCTCCCATGTTTTATTTTTCTTGAGTGACGCGATCTCTTCGGCCATTGCCATCTTCCACTGCTCCGCATTATGCGACTTCTTTGCCTCGTCGACTGTCTCAGGTATCTTCTCGACCATCATCGTCTGAGCCTGTGCGATCATTGCGCACAACGAAAGCTTGCTTCTTGTCCGGTTTGCAACTAAATCTTGCGTCATTTGTCGAGTTTGAACGCGCTTGTGCGCTCCCACTGGTCGTGAACTGCGTTTGCTCGCGGGCTTGTTGCAAGTTTCCTGCGACTCACTACCGTCGCTGCCATCGTCGACCTTGGTTGGCGTCTCCTCGATGTCCTCGTCCAATTTTTCGATATCACTCAAAATCGCTTCAATAAGTTTAGGCTTCGACTCGGCGATAATGACATCTCTTGATACGTGGACTCTGTTTGTGCCGCGTTCCCAAACGCGGTAGGCCTTCCGCTCAATTGCGTAACCGACCAAAACAACCTCACGGCTCTTGTTGTCGAGCTTCTGTCGCTGTGACTTGTCGATGTGCATAAACGCTTGACTCCCGAAAATTCGGAGATGTGACACGTCTGGCTTCCCGCCGGTAAATGCCTCATAAGGCGTTTTACCGTTTAGACGCTCGAGCGGTACTCGATTTCGAATATGCGCGGCTGTGCGTACAGCTTCCGGCCACAGAGAACGCGGCACCTCCGCCGCTGCAAGCATTGATCGAGCCATCTCAATTATGGTTCGATTTTGTCGTTCCACGCGACCGTTCTGTTCCGGGCAATACGCTGTCGAGTGCTCGTGGTGAATCCGGTCTTTCTGGCACACCTTCTTCATTTCCGCTGACAGAAACTCTTTTGCGTTGTCGGACCGTAGGCGTTTTACCACGTGACCATGCAACTTTGCATACGCAATGACTTCTTCGACTTTTTCTACGATTTCCGACTTGTGTCGAATCGGGAACACGATGACAGCACCACTATAGTCATCGACGAAGACCGCCATCATCCTTGACTTGTCGATTCCTTCAACCGACATTGGGCCGCAGATGTCATAATGAATGAGCTCGGCAGGCTCCTTCGCTCGGTTAGTTGACTCCTTGAACGGCTTCCGCGACATCTTGCCCAACACACAACCTTCGCACACTGAGTCGCTTCCACTCTTCGAATTTGACGCAACCTCCATTCTGGTGACAGCGTCGCCTCGAATCAATTTGTTGATCATTCGGTAATTAGTGTGCCCAAACCGCTCGTGCCATACACTAGCCGGAACCGTTTTCGAGCTTGCGATGTTGGCTTCCGCACTCCAGTGCGCTCGCATTCTCATTCGATAAAGGCCACTTCCCGGTCGATGACCCGTCGCGAGAACCCGATGTCCTTTCTTGAGCATCATTTCGAATTTGCCGAATGTCGCGACCGCCCCGCGATCCGTCGACGAGCCGATACCGAACAAGTTTTTCCCCAGATCAGGGACGTACAACACGTTAGCGAGTGTGTGTGTCATCGTCTCGTTACCGACATCGAAATCAGCGACGATTACTCCGCGTCCGCGTGCGTACACTACCTCTTTGTTACCGACCGTAATTGGTACTGAGTCATCGTTAATCATCACGAAATCTTTGATCAACTCACGCCGAGGCGTCATGTGATGCGACGCGCCGGTATCCGCGAACCACACATTGGCCAAGTTTTTATCGTCTTGCGACACCATCAACAGGTCACCACTCGTGGATGCCATCGACGATGCTCCCGCACTCGCGTCATCCGACTTGAGCGTTGGACACTCGGCCTTGCGATGGCCGGTCTTGCCGCAATTGAAGCACTCACCACTAAACGGCTTCTTCTCGTTCTTCGATTTTTGTTTCTTCAAATTCTTCTTCCCGTCGCCCTTCTTTGCTGTCGTCTTTGCTTGCTGACTTCCGGTCTTCTTATGATACAGCGCCGCCGGCGCCGCATTGTCGTCGATCGACAATCCTGACATTGAAGCCGACAATGCCTCGAACTTGAGCAAACGCGGGATGAGGTTTGTCATAGTCAGGTTTTCGGCAGCCATCGAGTCCCATGCCGCGATGACGTGCAAGTACTGCGTCGGCAGACTGTGCAACGTCTTCGTAACTAACGACGCGTCGCTCTGTTTTTCACCGAGATCTTCGAGCTGCTTTGCCATTTCTTCGATTCGCGCGACGTGTTGACCGATAATCGAACCCTCCGGCATTCTGTAGTCGAAAAAACGCTGTAACGCTAACTGCTTCGTGGTGGCGTCCTTGAGCTCGAATAACGCCGACAACCGAGACCACACCTCGTGTGAGGTCTTAAAACTCATGACTTGACGAACGATATTCGTTTCGAGAGCGCTGATAATGAAGAGCCGAGCCTTTCGATCCAATTTTGTCCAGTCGGCGATCTTCTTCGCGTCTTCCTCGGGACACTTCATGGTTCCGTCCACGATCTCCACCAGATCGTGATACGTTAGATACGCTTCGATCTGACATCGCCACACGGCGAAATCATCACCACCGAACTTCGGTAGCACAGTCTTTTCCATTATTTCGATTTATTCGCGACGCAACGACGAAAATAGTCACGTACAATTTCGTAATGCGAACACCGCGTGATCACACTTCGCGTACGCCACACGAAATTAAGACTTGCTCGACACAATCACGCACGAACGGCCTGGGCCCATAACCTGTGGCAGAATTCGTAACGCAAGTGAAAATTCGTGGTTGATCGTAACAAAAATGACTCGGTCTGCACGCATGCGAGGCCGAACGGGAACTAACTGGATACGCGACGCGCGACGCGCGACTAGACAAAAGACAACCGCTGTTGCCGGACCGGTACCATCTAGACGACTGTCCATCGTAAAGTCAGGAGCGCAACATCCGAAATCCCGACAGTTTGACTGACCACGATGACATCGTCCAAGTACACAAGGACGTGCGGCTCCAGATCGGGCCCCTGTACTTCGTCGAGTAGTCTCTGGAAGGTGGCCGGCGCGGAGTGGAGGCCAAACGGCATCACTCGAAACTGCATTAACCCTTTTTTCGGTACGGAAAAAGCAGTAATCTGACGGCTCTCGGGTGCTAGAGGCACCTGCCAGTACACACTTTTTAAGTCTATAATGGATAGGTAACGGGACCCTCGTAGCTTGTCCAAGGTGGCCGTGACGTGTGGCAGGGGGTAGGCGTCCTTCTCCGTTACTCCGTTCACTTGTCGGTAGTCAATGCAGAACCGGTACGATCCGTCCTTTTTCCACACTAGCACCACGGGAGAGCTTCAGGCGCTATGGGACGGCTCGATTACGCCTTCCCGCTCTATTTTTACCACTTCCTGGTTGATGATCGCCTGCATAGCCGGGTTCCTTGGCCGGTATCGCTGTTTAATTGGTTGATCTTGACGCGGATGCGATGAGATACTCGGTCGGTCGGGCCCCGGATACCTTCGAATAACACGAGTTTCTTGGCCAGGAATTTTCGAAGACGGTGCTCCTCGTCGGGGGTCCGCGTGGCCAGGCCCTCGGCCACGGCTCCCCACACAGAGACACGGCAGGCTCCATCGCACGGCAGAGTCGGATTTAGTATGATCCCCGTCCAGGCCCACAGGTCGACGCCGATCAGCACGGGACTTTTCAGTGAAGGCGTGATGAGGAAATCGTGTTCAAAGGTTTTGCCCCCAATCCTCACGGGGAGCGTCGTGGTCCTGGGGATCTCAGTGGATGCTCCATCCGCCATGGACGGAACTCGTTCCCTTGCGGACGCTGAACCCCAGGCCTTCTGCGTATTGAGCGGTGTCAGTATTGATAAAGCACACCTCGGAGCCATTGTCTATCAAGGCTTGTACGGCGCGTCGCCTTATGCAGACGGGGATGTGGGGCCGCGGCTGGTATTTTACTCGGACGGCGGCGGCCTCGTCTCCGGCCCGTGCGGCGTTCCCTGTGGTCAGATGGCAGTCGCGAGTGAGGACGCTATTCTTGCCGCAGCGAGAGCAGAACTTCCGAGCCGGCCGCTTGCAGTCCTGAAGAGTGTGCCCGCGCTGTTTACATCGCCTGCAACACTCCTCTCGATTGTAGCTGGCACTGGCGACTAACGAGCTGACGGTCCTAGTTTTCCTTTCTTCCTTCCGCTCTCGATTCTGTTTCTCAATCGCTTTCGAACTCAGCTGCCCGCGCGATCTCACAGGCTGGTGACGTCGTCCAGGCGGGTGTAATATTTGTACTCAAGGCTCATATTGTCGTAGAGCATTTCAAGTTGTTCCGCCGTAAAGCTTCCAGTTCGGCACATGCTCGTAAGGAGGGCCGTCGCCTGCTTGTAGAACGGCTCTTCAGGCTTCTGGAACCGCCCTTGGATCTCTCGTACCAGCTGCGCGCGGTACCGGCGGGGTAGGAACTGGCTGCGAAAGTTTCTCTGGAAATCCTCCCACGATGTCCACAAGGCTTGAGTATTCCGGTACCAGAGGAGGGTATCGTTCCTTAGCAGTTCGGGTAGCCCGAGCAAGAGTTGGTCTCCGGAGTACCCGTATCTCTGGTGTAACTCATTCACTCGCTCTCGAGCTCGAAGGTGAGAGAATCTTTGCCGTCGAAGTGGCACCCCCACTTTCGAATCTGGTTCATCACCTTGGTCGGGTCGGGCGGAGCGGGTCTGGCGGGCCAGTAGTGCTACGTCTTCGTCCATTACTTCCTGGAATTCGGGCTCGTCCTTACCTGCGGACATGGAGTACTCGTACTCCATACTCCGGGTTAGTTTCTACAAATAGTCGGAGTCTTTGGCGCAAAGTGTCTATTGTGCCGCTTTGGTTAATTCCTAGCCTCCCTAATTCCGCCGACAGCTTGGCTTTAGACAATCGGTAGATCCTACTTTTTATGGGAGAACAGACCAGGATGTCACAGATCAGGTCCCTGTTTGGGCGCCATGTGACGGTACGCTTTTCTCGCCGCTCGGAATTAGCTCGCCGGGAACAGAGATGAGAAATGCGTTAAGACACTGATCTGTTTTACATTCATTTAGTTTATTAATCTCCCTTTGATACAATTAAATAAATGTGTTTGTGTGTGTTTGTGTGTGTGTGCTCCGCTAAGCCGCAAGATGTGTTCAAGTGTGTGTAGATGCTCCGCTGAGCCGCAAGGTGTGTGTGTGGGTGTATGCTTCGCTGAGCCGCAAAATGTGTGCAAGTGTGTGTAGATGCTCTGCTGAGCCGCAGGGTGTGTTCAAGTGTGTGCAGCTGCTCCGCTGAGCCGCAGGGTGTGTGTATGCTCCGCTGTGCCGCAAAATGTGTTTGAGTGTGTGTAGATGTTCTGATGAGCCGCAGGGTGTGTGTGTGGGTGTATGCTCCGCTGAGCCTCAGGATGTGTTTGAGTGTGTGTAGATGCTCCGCTGAGCCGCAGGGTGTGTGTGTGGGGGGGTATGCTCCGCTGAGCCTCAGGATGTGTTCGAGCTTGTGTAGATGCTCCGCTAAGCCGCAGGGTGTGTGTGTGTGTGTATCGCAAAATCGCGGACTTACAACTATCGCAGACTTGTGACTATCGCGGAGGATCGCGGAGAATCGCAGAAACGCGGACTAAGGCCGGTATTCATAGTTATTTAAGATCGTCTTAAGTTTAATCTTAAGATGTCATGAACAAATCACAGAGCCGTATTAGCGTCTTGAGACATTACTTAAGACGATCTTGAAGACTATGAATACCGGCCTATGAATATCGCGGATCACGAACTTATAACTATCGCGGGTAGCTACGCTCTGGAGCTACGGTATTGGTAGCTCGGACGGACAATTGGACAAATACGGTAGGTCGGGTCGGTCAGGAGCTCCATCGGGGGCGCCCGTCCTCCGTACGGCGGAAAAGGTTGAGGGCGCCCAACCTGGTGAAGCGGTTGCTAGGAGTGGTCGAGTCGGGATCGAGCTCGGGACAGGACTGGATGCTCCTGTCTGCTTACGGTCCCTATTTATACCCGGGTCGGCAAGTGGTGGGGTCGCTCCCACCATCGCGGGAGCGCTCGCGGTCTCACGTGGCGGGCGGCTGATCTACCCGAAAGTGACGAGCAGGGGCGTATCATCACAAATTTTAAGTTTAAGTTTTGCACACTTATTTTGACATTTAGAAGCACACTCCAGTAAACGCGTTTATTATTATATTTTACATACGAGAAAGAATGCCATCTATCGGAAACCTAGCAAACACAGAATAAAACTCATATACATTTTTCAATTAATGTGAAAATATTTTGCAATTTCTTTTCGAATATAATTTTGAAAATATTCCGCTAAGATAGTTCCTCATATTGTGTTGTCTTGTTAAAAATATAGAAATAAATTGTGCAAATATATATATCAATATTTGCACAAAGGTCTAAAAATCTATATTAGTGTTGCTGCAAATATTGAGACATAATTGCAGTATCTCAATTTTGTTCAGATTTCGTCATATGATGTTATGAATCTTTTCCTATCGAGAAATAGATATCTTAGGATGTCCAGTTGCTTTTTACTTGGTCAAAGTTAATTTTCCGATACCACAAAAATGAAATTTTGTGGTCAGATTTCTTTAAACAATTTCAGGTGAATGTTAATTATTAACCTTAGAACCGCACCGTACCTAATAACTGATTGCGCTAACCGCGCAACTGGGGTCAGTATGACCCCGTGCATCTTTGATCGCTTGTAACTTTTAGAGAATTTTTTTTTAATTTGTCGCCAGACTCTCAGGAATACAAAAATACCATGACAATATAAATATGGATTAAAATAAAAGTTACAAAAAAATGTACGTAAACAGGAAATGTAAGAAAAAATCGAACAAATTGATTTTTTCAAAAATTTATATTTTAATAAAGAAATAAGTAAAATAAACTGTAAACCCCAGATTTTTAAAGTAGATACTTCAAATTTTATGAAAAAAATACGCCGTAACTCGATCTATCAAAAAGTATAAATACTTATTTGAAAGAATGGAAATTGATAATTTCAAGAGAATAATTTATGCATTATTGTAGTCGAATAATAGCCAATTAATAAAAATATTGGTGTAAAACAAATACGAAAAAGTGTGTACATTGCAAAAAAAACTTTATTTTTATTATTTATAAGTAAAAATTTCAAAATAACAAGTAAAAGTTAGAAAATTCCATACTTATTGTTAGAACACTTGACATACATTGTATTTTTACATTTTAAACAGTAATAATTGGTTTTAACATCTTCTTTATCACAAAAATGACATCGCTTTCTTTTTTCTAATTTATTCGACTGCTAAATATGTTTTAATAGGATTGTTTAAAGTTGTACTAACACCACCTGATGTCAAACTTATATATATTTTAATTATGGGCCCAAAATCAACTTTATAAACGTTTCTTGAACGGCAGCTGCGCAAAGATCGAGACTGATCCTGATCGATTGATAGAACGTGACATGATAAGTCCCCCCTCCCCACTATAGACCTTTTGACGTGACGGTTCGCCGCACGTGGCAGCGCCCCGCCGCCGTCACAAGGCGCGGTTCGCGCCCGCGGACGAGCCAGGAGAGCGACCGCGAGGAATCTCCAAGGGGCCTCACGAATCTAACGATTAGCTGTTATTTACTTTTGTATTTATTTCTGTATGAAAACGTGACACCTCACCGAAGCACCGCGCTTCAGGATCGGGAATGCGGAAGCTGACGACGGGAGTGACACCTGCGGCAGGAAACGAAGTGGCACGAGGATATTGCGAGAACGGTCAGGGGTCCGACCGCGGGGCGCGGTGCGGACACGCATAGCGCAGCGGATTGATGGGAAGCCAACAGGGTCGAGATAAAGCTTTTCTCCCCTGAGGAGGCGAGAGTACCTCCCCAGACCAACACCGGGACATCTGGGCGGACCCGGGACGCCTGGCCAGCGTTCCCACGGTTTGCGAGGAGATCATACGAGGGGAGCCCAGCCCGAGCATGTTAATCGCCGAGCGGAAGATTCCGCAAAACAGGTAGCGCCTGGAGGGCGCAAAGGACCACCGTCAAACGCCGGCGACAATGTGTGCGTGATCCGCGACACGCACAGCCCCGATTGGTTGCGACACCGCGCCTGATTACCGCGCAACCACCAGAGAGGGGCGCGCTTTCGATTCCACATCGAGCGGACCGCTCGATCTCTCCTGGTCCGTCCGCCGTAGCAACAAGTCGTTTTAGAACATTCTGAACACATTAGCGTCAAAAACTAAAAAACAATTTTTTTCTTTGGTCTTTTCTACCCCTATTTCATATATTTTTCTTTAATATTTGGTTGATTAGACCTAGCTTTATATGCGATCAAAGGTCCATATACAAAGTTTATGAAAACAAAGCTTTCTCTATGAGGAAGCAAAATGACAAAGTTTATACTAAAAACAATAAAAGATGTGCAAATCTTAACATTCAATACGATTCCGCAGTTAATTAATTCACAAAAAGCCAAATTTCGTAATTTTCCCAGGCACCCACTTGACACACGCTCTAACCACACTAGTGCGAATACGCACCTCCTTGATGTTTTGATGTTTCTTGCTCGGAAGTCTCAAAACCAATGACGCCGCTTATTTGCGCAGATGTTACCCTAAGTTGCTGACATATTTGTCGTAGTAAAGGGAGACTGTCAGAGTACGTAGGTAGAAAGTTGCAGAAGGAAAAAAGTTTCGGCGGTGCAAATTCGCACTAGTGTGGTTACTACGGGTTAATGATCAAGGCGCCGCGCCGCCCTCGCCACGTCGCGACGTGCTCGCGTTTTTGGCTCGACCCAAGTAGCGCGGCTCATCGATTTCGGCGGGGCGACGTGGCGCCTCAGTCATTAAAATTATATAAAAAATAGAATCCATCGTTTTCCCATAAAATAAAAAATACGTTTATTTTTAAAATAAAATAAAGAATAAGGTAGCATTATATTTAAAAAATTTTTTAAATGTATTTTTTAGTAAAAAATTAATTAACATTTCAATTGCTTATAACAATTAGAATTTGCAATTTCTTGTAACTTAAGCTATTTTTGAAAAAAGGATTGTCTTCTTAGCTTTAAAATGCTTTTTTGAAGATTTCTCTTGACAAATATAACCAGAGATATTAATTTTTAAAGTTGGCTTCTTCATTTTTCACGAAAATTGTATTGCTTATAACTTTTGCAAAAAAAAATATTTTGGACAAACAAAAAAATACGTAATCTGCTTATTCTATGTATATTTTATGTGTAAAAAAAGTTTCAATCGATTTAAAAAATACGAAGTCATTTCTTGTCCAATTTGACGTGGAATTACCCATATATATAAATTGAAACAAAAATATAATAAGGCTATAACAATAACAAAATTAAACAATTTAACGGGCTTATATTCATGCGTTTAGGATAAATCTTCACTCGATGTTATAACGTGCGATGTTAGCGCCACAATATTTGACCCGAAACCGATGTGTGCTATTGTCTTTTCTCGACACCAATAACGTGATACACTTTTGATAGAAAACGAGGCGTAAGCGTTTACATCTACGTCGTAGTCAGGTAGATTAACACGTACGTAAGTCATGAAATCCATTGTATACAATAGTCTTTTACGTCTTACGTTTTTCTCTGCCTTACTTAACGTCCATGCTACGACAGACGTCTTGTCCTCTGTCATCAGCTATACGCGAGTAACGTGTTCGTGCCTGTGGTGGATGTGAAGTATTGTATGTAACATATGTAATGAATCTAAAGTATACAATAACTATATAAAAAATATTAAAAAATATGGATATGTCGTATCTCAAATCTTTATAAAAAGATAGCATCAGATTATTTTATTATAGATTTAAGAATTTTCTATTTAACAAGTTAAGAATTTTTAATCGACTTTAACTGGCAATATTCAATCATCTTTTCCGAAATGAGCTTTGCAAAACTGCGAGCCGACCAGATTTGTCAGATTCACACAGCACGTTTCAGATTAAATCGAGACGATGAATTCGACCATGGATTTTGGTCAATTTAAATAGACCAATTTTTATTGCGAAAAATATTACCCCAGCCAGGGTTCGAACCTGGACTCCCGCAATCCGTGTCGGGCGTTGCCCGTTCCGTGTTTCTCGCTCGCGATGTACACAAAACCTCGATATTTTACTTAAAAAAACGCCCAGAAAAACCAAGGAATAAAATCGGTAATTGGTAAGTAAAATATCGAGGTTCTGTGTAGGGGAGGACGGGGGAATTGGCACCAGTTAAAGAAAAAATATAAATAAATACATTATAATCACCGAATATTTATTTGAACTTTTATTAATTAAATTGTGGAAACATCAAGCTTCAAAATGACATAACGCAAAATTTTTCAATTGTAGTAGAAACATAAAAAAAACACATTTTTTAAAAATGGAAAAAACTCATTACCCCAGGCATCGGGCAATGAGAACCACCTTATGGGTAATGAGATCCATTGCTTATGCGGAATATTTTTAAGTGTGTAATAAAGTATTTAAATGAAAACTTATTAATAATAATCAAATATATGTAAAAAATAAATTTTTGATAATCTTCTGACCTTTTTATCATTTTATAATAATTTGTATAAATAGTTTTAGTTATGTAAGACCGTGGTTTTAGTATATTACTTTTTATATGAATACAAAGGTCGCAAAAAAAATGGGTAATTATTTAGTAATACGGACCACCCTCCGATGACCTTGACCTTGACATATGTTGTCAAGGTCACCCTCCTGAGTGACCTTTAGAAGTTTTTAACCGGCGGTCGTTATTCGTTAAAAAGTTATTAACAAAAAAAGTTTGAAAAATGTAGAAGTAATTTTGAGTACTAATAGACATAAATGAATGATATTTATGTGGAAATAGTACATGTATGAACGAAGGAAAATTATTTAAAGCAGTAAATTGTTGGTATATTGAAAAGAAAGTTATTTAAAGCAGAGAATAGAGAGTATGTGCTTCAACTTACAAAGCACACACACTTGTAAAGCGCGTCACTAACCTATAGGTTAGTGGCGCGCTTTACAAGTATGTACCAAAAAAAATTTTTTTTTGGTGGGGAAAATTATTTAAAGCAGTGAATTGTTGGTGTATTGAAAGGAAAGTTATTTAAAGCTAAGAATACCAAGAGCTGCGTACAGGTGAATCTCATGTGAAGCTTTGTTTGTAAGCATACTCGTAAGTTGTCCTTGAATATCTTTTTTACTGTTGTTGATATTTCTTACAAATTTCAAACTGTACTCTTCGAAAATGAGCCAGTATACGATAGGTTTTCGTACAACTTGTTGAACTGTCTAAAAATAAAATTTTACGAATTCCTCGCACTAACAACAAATTACTTAAAAGTATTTAACTGTTTAAAGCGCGTCACTAACCTATAATAAAGTATTCTCTGCTTTAACAAAAACTTCAATTTATCAACAATTTACTGCTTTAAATGTTGTGTTTTGGTAACCTTTTTTTGTTAATAACTTTTTAACGAATAACGACCGCCGGCTAAAAACTTCTGAAGGTCACTCAGGAGGGTGACCTTGACAACATATGTCAAGGTCAAGGTCATTGGAGGGTGGTCCGTATTACTAAATAATTACCAAAAAATGTTTGCTTTTTCACAATCTACGCAGTCGGCATGAGCCCACTTTCCACAGCTTCTACAACAAAACCAGGGCTCATTATCCTTCCCAACGTCAAAACAAACAAGACACTTATTCGATCCTGGATCCTCAGGGGTAATTAGAGCCAGTTCTCAATACCCCGACTCGGTTAGTTCTAATTATCTCCATTGGTGTGCCCAACTTTTGGTCAGCGAATAAAAAAGTAACTACTGATAAGATTATTTTAATTTTTAATGTTTTGTCAATAAAGGTAACCTATGATACTAATAATAAAGAAAGAGTGAATTCAATTAGTAGAAAATATAACTACTTACTTGCTTAAGCAAAGGTAAATGTATATTGTAACAAAACGGGCAAAAACACGACGTGCGTTTTCCTGAGCAAACATAGCGAGACTGATGGATATTTGACTGGCACGGGGAGCGGTGTTCGACAGGCAGTCGCTCACACGCAGGTTCGAATTTGTTACGCGCGATAATAATTTTATATTACAAAAGTTCTTATTACCCCGTGGTGCCATTTCCCCCGTTCTCCCTTACATCTCGAACGAGCAATCTCGAAATTCCCGAAAAAACGCCCGGGAAAACCAAGGGAAGAAAACGCTGATCGGTAAGTGAAATATCGAGGTTTCGTAGTAGCCTATGTTTTGCGCAAGAATGTAAAGAGTAACTGTGCAAAAGTTAATCCAGATCGGTCGAATAGTTTAAGAGTGTATAAAGAACGAACAGACAGACATATATACAGACATTCTATTTTATATACCCAGATAGCAAAGTGACATTTAGTGACGGCAAATGCCGTAATAATGCCGTCTTAGTGACGGCAACACGTCAAGTTTCCGTCACTAAGACGGCATTATTACGGCATTTGATGTCACTGTGCTATCTGGGTAGATAGATTAAAGAATAATAGCATTGTATCAAAAAATATCTTCTGTGGGTGCGTTGTTTAACATAACAGAGATATTAGATCAGCAGAGCAGCGCAAAATTTTTCTTGGTCTTTGACCCCTTTTCTTTGCTTCAGATTTCCATCAAATCAAAATACATCCATAGATGATAATTATAAAACAGCGTCTTCAACGTTACATGGACATTATAAATTTAATCAAATGCCTTTTGGATTAAAGAATGCACCGGCAACCTTTCAAAGATTAATGGATCTAGTTCCTACAAGAATGCAAGATAATAAAATTTTTGTATATTTAGACAATATAGTATTACGTGTATATTCAAGCTCTCTTACAGAACATGCAATTAAATACGAAAAATTAATTAGGCAACTCCGCGAAGCAAATTTAAAACTACACACAACCAGATAAATGTAAATTTTTAAGAAAAGAAGTTACTTATTTAGGACACATAATAGGAGGAAATGGAGTCCGTCCAGATCCTGAAAAAGTAGAAGCAGAAATTTTCCAATTCCAAAGAGTGCAGAAAATATAAAACAATTTCTTGGATTGGCCAGATATTATCGTAGATTCATTAAAGAATTTTCGAAAATAACCACACCATTAACCAATTTATTGAAAAAAAACATTGATTTTAAATGGGGTGATAAAGAGCAAGAAAGTTTTAATACATTGAAAATTGCATTTTGTCAAGAACCAATATTACAACATCCCGATTTTATTAAACCTTTTCTTTTAACAACCAATGCATCCGGAACTGCAATCAGCGCAATTTTAAGTCAAAGACTAATAGGGAAAGATCGACCAATAAGCTATGCTTTAAGGGTATTAAACGCTGAGAAAAATTACTCGACAATAGAAAAAAAATTATTGACGATAGCATACTGTTATATGGGAACAAAATTTAAACAGAATCTTTTAATAGCCTGGAATGTAATTATCAGAAGAGGGATATATCTTCATGCATTAGCTTATTGTTAATATCTATCTGAAATTGAAAACCAGGCGCAAACTCAACTTCATTTTCGGCCACTTAAATTGTGAGATAATTGATTTTCTTGATTGTGTCATATATTCTATTTATATTTGTATAAATTTCATTGTCATCCAGTGATAACGATAATAATAATGATGATATACGGGGTGAGGAAAAAGTATGGAAACCCTGAAAAATCTTGAAAAATATAAGTTTTACAAAAAATGTTTCGGATAAAAATTGTCCACCGATCTTACCTTACATGGCCGAATCCTCCTCCTTTACTTCACGAGATTGTATTTCATATTTTGCATTAAAATGTATCATGACAAATTTTAAAATATCTCAGAAAATTGTTAACCAAAAGAAGCTTCATTATAGTGTTCTAAAAACGTCTCTACAAGAGCTAAAAGAATATGCAATAAAAAATAGACATTAAAAAAATTCAACTTGACCTTGTCCTGACCTTGGCGACAACAAACTAATAAGATCAGTAAATAAATCTTTTTCAACCCTACAACTTTTATCCGAAACACTTTTCTATGGAAAACTTCTATTTTTCAAGATTTTTCAGGGTTTCCATACTTTTTCTTCACCCCGTATATGTAAATAATTCTCTAAATCTCGATATTTTTTGGTATTAAAGTACTTCTTTTTCGGCATTTTCAATTTCTAAAGAACAAAGAAATAAAGATAGATAATTACAAATTTAAATTACAATAATTATTGGAACAATTCTAAAAATGTGTTCACAGATTTATACGATATATTTATCTCTTTATATATCTTTTAATATGCAGATATTTCCTTATTGTACAGGTTATATTTTACTCTCTTTTTTTTTCTTTCCTCTCTAACCCTCTGCTTAATAAAAGTAAATAATATTGTTTTCAATGCTTCGCATAGAACAAATAGAAGTTTTTTACCTACGCAAGAAATGCGTTGGCCGGATAGTTATTTTAATCAAATCTTGCCTAAACTTTATTAGAGGAAACCTCTTATAGAAGATTCACGCTGTTCTTTTGTCAATTCCAGTACGGGCAAGATACCTTAAACGTATCGGCGTTATACCGTCTCAATACTGGAAATTGACGTTCTCCTTGTATGTAAAATACGTATGTACGTACGTACGTATGTACGTATGATGTACGCATATATGTATATGTATGATGTACAATCGCGGTTATGCCTTCCACCTAAAGTCAATAGCGTTCGGGGGCAGATAGTAGCTGAACGCGTCGCCTCTAGCGCTATTTGTGCTTCATGACTGTTGGGTCGGTAACGTCGTAGAGAACGGGCAAAGACCGTGTCGTGGAGAAAGAGAGAGCTGTCAATTTGACAGCTGTGTGTTAGCGGAAGAGAGGTTAAGAACCGAGGGATCGTCTAAAAGTATAAAGAGAGTATAAGAAATACAAGGACATGTTAATTATTTGAATAGTAAATAATTATTATACGACAAATTTATATTGATATATATATAAATTCAGATATCGTAGCTAAGGCATTAACAAAGATTATTGGCCGTATCGAGCCTTCCAGAGAATCGGAGTCGAATACGAATAGGAAAAGAAGAAGAAGAAGAAAACCAGCTAAGACAGAGAAATGAAGAAAACAACGATGACTGTGAGAAAGGTAGAGATGATGGTCAATGGAGGAGGAGATGCAGTAAGATGATTTAATTTATATTATATAAGAAATTATTACATTATTAGTAATTTCAAAATACGATTGCAGAACACCAGTGGGAAATATCAACGTCATACGATCCGCGCTACGCTTGTCATGCGGCATACTCACCACGGACTCTGATCAGTCTGATCCATCGTCCACCATGTGTCCTCGCGGTAATCTTCGTCGCTTTTTCGTCGATAATTCATCGTTCACCACCTACACGAGGAATTTGGGATACACCAAAGTCATGGTAGGCAAATAAATTGCAGAGAAATAGGTAGTGAAAATATGTTTTGTTTCCGCGATAAAATCTTACTCTCTAATAAATTAGCATGCATAAACTGAAATAGTATTGTGTGTGTAGAACATAACTTATAAGATTAACTTTTGTTTAGAAAATGTTTATAAGTTTTTTGATTTATTTGATATTATAATTGTAAAAAAGTTTACAAACTAATAATCCTGAAATAGCAAGTGATTATAATTGTTATTGTTCACGTTGGATAAATATGTGGGCTTTTAATAGAATGCTCTGTAAAAAATTGTAATTCTATTAAAAGCCCACATATTTTTCCAACGTGAACGATAACAATTATAATCACTTGCTATTTCAGGATTATTAGGTTGTAAACTTTTTTAACAATTATAATATCAAATCAATCAAAAAACTTATAAACATTTTCTAAACAAAAGTTAATCTTATAAGTTATGTTCTACACACACAATACTATTTCAGTTTATGCATGCTAATTCATTAGAAAGTAAGATTTTATCGCGGAAACAAAACATATTTTCACTACCTATTTCTCTGCAATTTATTTGCCTACCATGACTTTGGTGTATTCCAAATTCCTCGTGTAGGTGGTGAACGATGAATTATCGACGAAAAAGCGACGAAGATTACCGCAAGGACACATGATGGACGATGGATCAGACTGATCAGAGTCCGTGGTGAGTATGCCGCATGACAAGCGTAGCGCGGATCGTATGACGTTGATATTTCCCACTGGTGTTCTGCAATCGTATTTTGAAACGACTAATAATGTAATATTTTCTTATATAATATAAATTAAATCATCTTACTGCATCTCCTCCTCCATTGACCATCATCTCTACCTTTCTCACAGTCATCGTTGTTTTCTTCATTTCTCTGTCTTAGCTGGTTTTCGTCTTCTTCTTTTCTTATTCGTATTCGACTCCGATTCTCTGAAAGGCTCGATACGGCCAATAATCTTTGTTAATGCCTCAGCTACGATATCTGAAATTATATATACCATATATATATCAATATAAATTTGTCGTATAATAATTATTTACTATTCAAATAATTAACATGTCCTTGTATTTCTTATACTCTCCTTATACTTTTAGACGATCCTTCGGTTTGTTGTGCCGGTACCGGGGGTTGAGCTCAGGGCCGGCACAAGGATTCGAGAATTCCGGATTGGGGGAGAGATGCACACCACGGAGTATTCAAATAATTATAACTGAGATATTTCTTCAATAAATATTTTTACTCAAATGATTTACAATTGTTAACGGTCTTTATTTCTTTGTTCAGTTCCCGAGATTATTCTAAGTTTGTTAATCAGTAAAAGTGACCGCACGTATACTTCAGAATCTTATAGCAGACTGCCCGCGCGATCTTCCGAATCGGCGGCATTTATAAGGTCGGCACGACGTTCTGTTGCTAACTCCGGGGCTCCCGAGTTAGCGTTGACTTTTCGTCGTCAGCGCTCTGTGCTGACCTTCGCATCAGCGCTTTCGGTAGACCTGGAGTCGGACGCTCTGGGTTCCGGTGTCGGTTTGCATCGGATGATCGTCGTCCGATGCAAACGTCAGATTTTTGGCGGATTTCATATTCGACTTCCGTTGCTAGGTTCGGATTACTTATAGGTTACATAATTAATACTTATTGCGTTGTGCGCTCACAACATCCCTTCCCCCGCGGAAAAAGAAAAACTGAGGATTACGAAGTTTTTCGTTATTATTTCTGCGCGTATTTCTTTTTCCTGAGAGGTTACAATCTAAATATCTTATTTCCAATCTGTACGCTACGGTTTCGTCCTTTAAATGTTTAATGGTTTCTTCTTTTCTTTATTATGTAAATGATTACAATTATAGTGCCTACTACGATTATAGTTATTGTTGCAGAACCTACGGGATATACAATGTTCTTGTTCGCAAAAATACTTGGTTGGTTATTTTCCACTTCTTTTCTGATTTCATCTAAACTTAAACTTAATTTTATTAATTCCGACGGGTCTCCAATTATCGGTTCTAAGTTTATTTCTCTTTCGGACTCTAATTTGTTGTTTATAATTATACTCTTTTCTATGGTATTAGTTACATTGAATTCTGGTAAATACATTTGTACATATTTAGTATCAATACGGTTTTTTGTTTCTAAAGTTATATCTGGTGTAGTTAATTTACAGTTATTACGCAATGTTATTTTTCCGGTTCTTTTTATTTTAATTTTATTTTCTGGGAATTCGTTACATTGAATTATTATTTCTGATGCTTTCGGAGTGGAATATAACCATGTTTGAGGTTCGGTTAATGTTATCCAAAATGTTACATTTGATAGGATGTGACGTTGTCTACGGTTTTCTATATATCTAGGCGCTCTTACAAAAAGTTGCACCTCGCTTGGTGCATTCGCTGTTATGAAATACAAAGGGGAATTTTGATCGCATATATATTTGGTATTTTCTCGTATACATTTATTTAGGTCACTTTCTTTTAATATCAAATAATTATGGTTTTCTCTGTTTATTCCTACTAGGGTGTGTGAGGGTTCTAAAAGTGTAAATACATTATGGTTGTTGTGAATTGGAACGGGTGTAATTTTTATTATTTCATATACCGGATAGGCTACTATAGGGAACGCGAAAATAGTATATACGTTCGAATTTTCGTAATACGCACTTATGCTTACATGTTTTTCGATAGTGTTCCAATTCTTTGTTTGGATTTTAAAAGGGAAGTGTAATCCTCCTGTTAAGTGTGAGGTTGCTTTTTGTAATTCTATGATTATATTTTCTATTGGCAGTACTCTTGTAAGCAAAATGTTCTTTTTCGTATATGTTAGATAGTCTGTAATGTCATTTATGTCTGTCGTGAGGTCAGATAGGATGGTGGTTATTATCAGCAGTTGTTCTTGTATTTCCTCTTGATGTATGAATTTGTCTTGCAATTTCCTCGTAACATTTGCCAGTAAATTTTCGTTATTTGAAAGTGTTTTCTCCAATTTTTCTATGTGGCCTATTGTTGAATTGATGATTTTCAGCTGGTTTTTTGCTGCGTGTTGTAATGTTTGTTGCTGATTATTTAGCATCTGTAATTGTTCGTTTATAATTTTTGAGTCTTCTGCATCCATGGTGCCAAATAACGTTTTGCTTATCTGGCCGACGGCA